>JABUQX010080876.1:0-35000 GCA_015478945.1 Trachelipus rathkii
AACTCGTTCACCCAGAGCTCTCCAGAAGATCGTGTTTCTAGGCGCATAAGATTCCAATGATGGTCCAAGAGTTCTACAAGCATAAAAGTAAAGGGTCGGGTTGCTAGCCCTGTTGACCTATATATTATTATTATTATTATTATTATTATTATTATTATTATTATTATTATTATATTATTATTATTATTATTATTATTATTATTATTATTATTATATTATTATTATTGTTATTATTATTATAAATATTATACTCAACACCATGTCCCGTATGACTATAGGGTGGTGTTAGCTGCAGAAATATTATTCATATTTCTACAGCTTTTCGTGGGAAGAAAACAAATTGACATAAGTGGTTCCCTGCCCTTAGTAGCCAAACGAAGAAGATTCTCTTATCATATGATCTGATGTGTCGCTATATCCAAACTCTTCTGGCCAGTTTAATTTAGTTGCAATTTGTATATTAACTTTACAATCCAAGTTTAATTTCTTTAATTTAATAATCCAAAAGAACTAAGCTGGGAAATATTGTCGATCCTCCATTTATATTTCAAAGAAATTATGATACACTTACTAAAATATATGAAAAGAAATCTTGCTAAAAATTTTGTTCCTCCTCCAATAAATTTTATCAAGATATAAAAATACTATGTTTCTTTCTGTAAAAATTTAAAAACAGACTCATTCATTTAGTAAATTTCTTTGTTACAATAATCTGGGTCCTCTTTCTAAAAGCCTTCTCATCTTGAATTCTGAAAGTTATTTAGACTTTATTTAGAAGTTCTTGCAGCCTTCAGTTTTCTTCTCTGCTGTTCTTCAGTTTCTTCTCTCTCTTTTCTCCCTTCTATTTTTAATCCGTCCATCTTCAACAACAGTCACATCACACACACAACACACACACAACACAACACACACACACACACACACACACACATATAATATATATATATATGATATATATATATAATATATATATATATTATAATATATATATATATATATATAATAATATATATATATATATATATATATATATATTACAGTTATTCACCACCACTCACGGCAAAGCCCTATTCAAGGAGGGGGTGTTACACTCAACCAAAAAATTGACAACTAACGCAAAATGACGCAAGTGAGCAACAGACGCGGGCTTAAGTGAGGGAGATTAAATTGAGTAGGAAACACAGAAAGATGGAAGAGAATTTCCACAGAACAACGGTGGCAGGAAAGAAGGAGGCGCCGCAGAGAACTAGTCTGGAGTTGAGAATATCAACAACAAAACTCATGTGCTGACCACAGGCACCCCTTGTGCTACGAGTGCGTCTTAAAGGAATGGCACGCGAGTGGAAAGTTTCCTCGAGCACCTGCCGCTACGGTACCTATTGAAAGAGATAAAGCACCAAACACTCACACCGCAAAGATAGAAGGTCAAGTGAACTAGAAAGTACAGGACATGTTTATAAGTCTTTTTCGCCTTTGACTCGACCCTCCGGGGGGGAAAAAAAAAACCCCCCAATCCCCAAAAAAGCCGCGTGAAACCTGAGCCCCCCCAGATATGAGAGCAGTACCAACAAGGGCGGATGAGACCCTTGTATAACTGGAGTAATTGTGAAGAGGAAAAAAAAATATTTTAAAACAGAACTCCCAGTTTCTTTGAGGCGCCGCCCTAGCAACCATTTTTGATGTTAGGTTTACAAGACATTTTTTTTGTATTATGTTAAGGCTAAGGCCAAGGATGTATATTGTCAAAAGGAGAGACGAGAGAACCGTCGAAAGAATAGGAAAGTTAGAGGTGTCTTAGAGAGAGGGAAATTTGTATAAGTTGGGTTTTTAAAGGAATTAAATTTCACAAGGTTGAGTTGACCCCACCACCGGAAAATTCTATCCAGATCACGAGAATGGAATCGGAAAGATTAAGACGAGAGCAATTCTAGAAGTAAAAAGATGGAGCAGAATTTGAAATGAGTTGAAGAATGCAGGTCGAGTCATCGGCCATATGAGTTGGCATAGAGTTAGATGTGCGGGCCCAAAGGGACGAGAAGCATCAATTAATGAAAAAGCAAGATAAAGTAGCGACCTCAGATAAGACACAGAACCCTGAGGAACACCACTATTGGAAGAAAAAGAAGTCGCCCCATAAACAACAGGCCGATATGAGCGATTTGAAAGAAAGCAGACATAAGTAAGCAAAGAGAAGGATGAAATACAAAAGGAAGGAAGCTTGGAGAGCAGTGGGACGCGTGCCATACCGGTCAAAATGCTTTGGATATGTCAAGCGCCACCACGCAAGTCTCCCCGTAATTCCTAAGGGTGGAAAACATTAATAACTCTGTTAGATAGGAAAGTTATATC
Organism: Trachelipus rathkii; assembly: GCA_015478945.1. Taxonomy (NCBI): domain Eukaryota; kingdom Metazoa; phylum Arthropoda; class Malacostraca; order Isopoda; family Trachelipodidae; genus Trachelipus; species Trachelipus rathkii. Next base: position 2,350 of record JABUQX010080876.1, read on the forward strand.
CCAGTGACCTCGAGCGCCGTAAGCCGTACTGGCGATCGGAAAGAAGGAATGAGATTCCAGAGGTCTAAGAAATGAGAGTTGAGAATGGGTTTCAAAGATCTTAGATTAGACAAAATAAAATACAGGTTAGAGCTATAGGACGATAATTAGAAGGATCAGAGCGGCTTCCTTTTTTCAGGATAGGTTGGACATATGCGCGCTCCAACACTGAAAGAAGTCTTAGTTTTGAGACATAGAGAATTATAGTTGAACGAGAGGAGGGGCCAGCACGGATGCACACTCCCTCAAAATTCTGGGAGGAATCCATCTGGGCCACCCGCCTTCCTAACGTTCATTAGATTTCAGAAGCCCATGCACCCGATCAAATGTAATCTCAGGCAAAGCATAGGAAAACCTGAGAAGAGAAGGAAGAGGAAGAGGAATGTCAGAATCCTCCAAGGCTTGAGTTAGAGGAAAATAAGGAGGACCGAAGAGATTGGCCTTTTCAGTTGGAGAGTTAGCAACAAAACCATCAGAACGAATAAGAGGAGGGAAAGTAGATTTACAGAAGTTGTTGGAGATGTTTTGGCAAGAGGCCAGAAAGATTTGTCAGTAGGAGAAACCAAGGAGGTTAGGCGCGCACTTTCCGTTGATGAAAGCCCGCTTTGCCTGTCGAAGAGATCCCTGAAGCGATTTCTAGCTGAATGAAAATTAGCAGAGAGTGATAGGAGAAACGAGAACTTTTCCACCCCCGATACGCATTGTCTCTAGCCTGAATTGCCAGAGAACAATTACGATCGAACCATGGATTTTAGGAGAGAAAGATTTTAGTCGAAGAAAGGGAATGAACCTGCTCATCCCATCAACGGTTACAGCTCCCCACCTTGTCGGCAGAGGCTGAAGTGTCACCAGAGGAAAAGCAGTCATTCCAATTATAGTTAGTGTAGAAGCAGCGCAAAGCCCCCCAATCGGCCCGATCAAAGTGCCAGAAAGAACGCACAGCTGTTGGAGAGAAAGTATTAAAATTAAGAGATATAAGGTTGGTGGTCAAAGATTTACCAAATAGGAGCGAAGGTGGTGTATTTATAAAGATAAGGACTAGTGGTGAAACATAGGTTCAGTGTGTTCAAGATTGGTTGGGACGATCCGGAAATGTGTTGGTTCTTTAATAGGTTGCTCCAGATGGTTCGTTGAGAATGCTGAATGATCGGCCTCCTCCCACCTAAATCAGTATGAGAGGACCCCACCATCAGTTTGTGTACGTTGAAAAATCCACTAAATAGGGACCTCAATATTGGATGAGAATATATGACAGTCTCAAGAGAAGTAGTAAGATATTCAAAAAAGGCGTGAAAATCTGTTCTGTTAGGAGAACAGTAGCAGAAGCACCAAGATTATTGTAGTAGAAGGAAGAAAGATTTTAAGCCACAGGAACATCGGAATTAGGTGCTCAAGATTCTCAACACGTGTTACAGGGTGTTAATGTTTATATAGGCGGGCACATACTCACCCTTTAGACGGAAATATGAAATAAGTTATAGTTGAACATTAAACGATTAGAGGATGAATTCTTAGCCAGCTGAGTCTCAGACAAGAGCAAAAGATTAGGTTTAGAGTTAGAGAGTGGTATTCAACGGAAGCAGTTAGAATTTAAGCCACGATGTGCGTGAAGTCAATAGAAAGCCGCACTTACGCAAATCTGGCCCATCTCACACACACACCACACACACACACACCACACACACACACACACACACACACACACACACACACACACACACGCACGCACAGCACACACACACACACACAAAACAAGAAAAAAAGCCAAAACAACAAAAACAAAAAGGAAAAATCGGGATAAAAATCATCAAACGCTTAAAACCTAAATTTAAAAGTTAATGTGCTAAAATTTAATAAAAAATCTCAAATTTTGTATTAATAAAAAAAAAATAAAACTCAAACTTACGTAAACCTTTACCAATTTACCTCACTAAAAATTCCCAACCACAAAACACCGACAGAGAAAAGAAAAAAAAAACTTAAAAAGAACTTATCTTTAAGAACTCACTCGCAGAACTTCTCTGAGACTAATAAATGTAAACTAACTGATATGATTAATAAAAAACTTTAATTAAAATAAGACAAGATGAAAAACACACACACACACATATATATAATATATATATATATATATATATATATATATTTATATATATAATATATATAATATATATATATATATATATATATATATATATATATATATATTATATATATATATATAATATTAGGTTGGGATGGTTTTTAATTTGTTTTTTAAACCATTTTTTTTAAACCCATGGTTTAAACCACATAAAAATAACCAATGGTTTTTGGTTTTTAATTCAAAGACCATAAAAATATTTAAAAAATTTATTTATTAATGGGTTTTCTTTAGCATTAGAAATGGTTTTTCTCAATTTTTCAATCGAAGAGTAACTGATAGGCATAAAAAAATTTTCTGCTGATTTTATATTCTGGTTAAATGATTTATATTATATATATATATAATTAATATATACTATAATATCATACTAGTTATATATATATATATATATATATAATATCATATAATATATATATATATATATATATATAATATATATATATATATTATTATATTATATATATATATATTATAATATATATATATATATATATATTATATATATATAAAATATTATATATATATATATATATATATATATAATAATATATACTATATATATATATTATATATATATATATATAATATATATAAATATATTATTAATAATTATTAATATATAATATTATATATATATATATAATATATATATATATATATATAATATATTTATATATATATATATATTAAGATAATCTACTATTGACGTAGTTTTTATTTATTAGTTGCGAATTCTCAGTGCATAAAGCAAAAACTATAATTTAAAAATGACTTTATTAATACACTTGTGAAACATAATTAAAGTTAAAACAATGTTAAAATGTTTCTATATTCCATGAGTTATGTTATTAATTAAAAACAAATTGCAGAAGTCTTTCGCTTCATATTAAGAAGCCTCATTCGGCTGCCTCTATGTTTAAAACACCAACTCTGGGAATATGACTGAACAAAAATATTTCGAAGAATCTGGTGCTGAATTTTTATTTTTCATGAGCAATACATGGGTAGTTATGTGGTTGAAAATATTTGTCCGTTGGATTTTATATTATGTGATATTAAAATATAAACTTTGGAAAAATTTATGAATAATTTTTAAATTGGTGTACGATATAGCAATTACTTATTGTAAGGATATAGGGGAGGGGAAGGGGGGGGGGGAGAGAAAGAAGATTAAGATGAGGGGTTATATTTTGAGGATGTCTTTCATAATATAGTTGTTCAATTTTTTTGATGGTTGGAGAATGAAATTTTAAAAGCTTGTGTTGCAAATAGTCTAATTTATGTTCACCTTGCATATTGTTGAAATTGTGTATGCAATAGGTTTCAATTAATTTTCTTTTTTGATGGTTGGAGATGTTGATTAGATTTTGCATGGAATTGATGTTGATAGAGTGGTTGAATTGTGATCTATGTGTGGTTAGTGATGAATTTTGAGTGTCTTTTTCTAGATCAAGCAGAAGAAAAAGTCAACACTCAGATGATCTAGAAAAAGACACTCAAAATTCATCACTAATAACCACACACAGATCACAATTCAACCACACTATCAACATCAATTCCATGCAAAATCTAATCAACATCTCCAACCATCAAAAAAGAAAATTAATTGAAACCTATTGCATACACAATTTCAACAATTTCAATAATATGCAAGGTGAACATAAATTAGACTATTTGCAACACAAGCTTTTAAAATTTCATTCTCCAACCATCAAAAAAATTGAACAACTATATTATGAAAGACATCCTCAAAATATAACCCCCTCATCTTAATCTTCTTTCTCTCCCCCCCTTCCCCCTCCCCCTATATCCTTACAATAAGAAATTGCTATATCGTACACCAATTCAGAATAAATTCATAATTTTTCCAAAGTTATTTTTCGAATACACATAATATAAAATCCAACGGACAAATATTTTCAACCACATAACTACCCATGTCATTGCTCATGAAAAATAAAAATTCAGCACCAGATTCTTTGACATTTTTGTTCAGTCATATTCCAGAGTTGGTGTTTTAAACCCGTAGAGGCAGCCGAATGAGGCTTCTTGATATGAAGCGAAAGGACTTCTGCAATTGTTTTTAATTATTATACCATTAACTCATGGAATATAGAAACATTTTAACATTGTTTTAACTTTAATTATGTTTCAAGTGTATTAATAAATTCATTTTAAATTATAGTTTTGCTTTATGCCAAAGGGTTCGCAACTAATATATATATATATATATATATATATATATATATATATATATATATTTATAATATCTATATATATAATTATATATATTAAATTATATATATATATATATATATATATATATATATATATATATATATATATATATATATATATTTAATAATATAATTGAATATAAAAAAATACTATATATATATCATATATGTATTTAAATTATTATTATAATCTATATTATACTATATATTTATATAAATATATAACTTATAATATATATAATAAATTATATATATATATTGAAAGCTGTCTGTGACGTATGGTGCTATATTGCCTTACGATGATTCTGTGTAACAAAGCGTTAGCGACGGGTATGTGCTCCGACGGGATAGGATCGAGAGCATTTAAATAGTACCCTTAACTAAGAGCGTAAGTGTTGCGAATAAGGGAACACCGTTCGTATTACAGACCCGGATAGATTGTAGCCGACTCCCCTCTTAACATTTCTTATTCCCAGAGGTTTAGTAGTGATATTGCAGGGAAGAATATATTGCCTGGCGCATATTTTGGTACGTATAATATTTGTCTTTCCGCCAGTCCTTGAAAAGACTGTCTCCTATTTTATGGTGAAACGAACAAGTGCGTTTACTAAAAGTCACTCGACGATAGAGCGACTGGTTACTCATATGGTTATCGAAAATATTAATATCTAAGATATATAATGAATGTGGATATATCTGAGGGATCCAGAAGAATAAATTTTTTTTAGGTTTTAAAGATTTGCACCCAGACCACTTTATTTAGTGAGGCATTTAATGAAAGCTCCGTATCGGCAATCTGTTGTAACTACTCACCGGTAAATGTGCTTGATTGGTAAGCTTATTCTGAACTGAATTCAATAGTTTTATGACGATAGCTGGAAAGCGTGTACGTTAGAAAAATAAATAGATCGAACAGTGATTGGTTTGTGAATTTGCATCTTAATTAGAGTAGACGCAGTCTGAGTGCTATGATGTGTTATCGTCCGCCTTCTTCGGTCATTATATTTAACTTTTATATGCCGATTAGGGTTGCGTGGCGAACCCTCTGTCAACATGACCATGAAGAATTAGAGCGTGGGGGTAGCAGGAGGATGTTGTTGTAGATTTATAGAGAATGGAAGAGAGGTGCCCCGAGAGGTTCTGCTTATTGTACAATAATGAAATGATGATTTGGTTTTTGTGTTGCGGTTAATCTGAAGAGAGTTTTGAGTGGATTGGTAGAGAGATTGGCAGGGTGTGTGTAAAAGAGGGGTTTGAAAGTTTAAACGTAATAAGATGAGGACGTCCCCATGTGAGTTATGTTAGGATGCTCAGCAGCAGGAAACAAGTAATGTGACTGCAGCTTTAATATTTAGGATATATATGGAGAAAAGGGAACGGATGATGCATAGTAGTAGGGCGATGGTAGTAGGAAAGTTGTATATGGCAGAAAGGGTAGCTGGGGCAAAAAATCCTTGGTGGAATTGTTAAGGTACTAAGGGCATGTTTATTACCATTGTCCGTTTTTATTGAATGAATAGTTAGTCTCTCAGGCTAACGAGACTATTGTCACTGAATAAGTAAACGGTATACATCTAAAGTTCAATATGTTCAGCATGGACCAATGATCCATTAGTAGCGGCAATGGAGTGCTAGTTCGTTGAGAATAATTAATAAAATGAGGAATGACCGATATCAGAGAGTTGAAGATGCAGATGTATGGTGTGAAGATAGGTGTAAATGATGAGAATAATGAAAGTACGTTGAGCATGAGTTGTGGTCATAACAACGGTCGAAAGGGCAGGGATGTATAGTCGGTCTTGTTACACGGATTATAGAGGTGTAGGCTGTTTCGCTGCGGGGAAGCACAAGATAGTTCGCACCAGCTGTACAGCACACTGATACGACGAAGGAAAAAAAAAAAAGCGTCTTGTTGGATTGCTGAGTAGGTAAAAAGGAAATATCCGAGCACTGGCGACACCTGCGACGTTGTAGGCGAAGGAGGGGAATAAATGTGAGTTTGGCCAAGTAGGCGAAGAAGAAAGGTGACATAATAGGATGCTGGAATGGCGGATTTGTGATTTGGGGAATATTCTTGCGACTTTAGGTTATAATCATCTATAGCTCCACCTGGGCTTCAAAGGGAATGAACCCCACATTGACGATGATGCTAATAGTAAGGGTCTGTAACGTGGTCCCATGAAGCATCTAGGTGGATTTTCTGACTTGCGGACTGTAGTTTCTCACTAAAGTTATAAAGGGGGGTCGTAAAGCTGGGCTTTCTTTCGACTTGCTTTTCATATTCTTCCTACACATTTCTGTTTCCGGCTCGCATGTACGCACCTTACCCACAGTCTTGGAAAAAGATGATGATGATGATTGATGATGATTGATGGGGATTTTTTGGAATTTTTGGGATTTGATTGGAAAATGAGATGAATCACTTCATTGAATGATGATGATGATGATGATGATGCATGATATATATATATATATAATACTATATATACTATATATTATATAATATATATATAATATATATATAATATATATATATATATTTATATATATACTATATATAGTATATATATATATTATATACGTAATTCGCTATGCAACTCATAGGAGGTAATATAATAATAATATATATTATATAACTAAATATATCAATATATAATATATATATAACGTATATATATATATAGTATATATATATATATTATAGTATATTCATAAAGTACTGACTTGAAACAGGAATCTAGATTACTATGTACTTGTACTTGACAATTCTGGATACTTGTCTATTGCTACTTGACAAAATGTACTTGACCCCAAGCCTGATATACCAATTATATTACCTAATATACTATATATATATATATATTATAATATCACACCCCGCCGTTGTATAATGGAGTACTACATATATAAATATATATATTATATATATATATATATATATATATATATATATATACTTATTATTAGTATATATATATAAATATATTATATATATTAGGGTGAAGAACGATATATATATACTATATATAGTATTAGTATAATTATATATATATATATATATATATATATAACTATATATATTATATATATATATATATATATATATATAAATATACTATATATATTTTATAATATATAATTTTTGATTAATTTTCGTCAAGTATCTGTTAATATTCATCAATAATACGATTTCAGCCTTATCTACCATTTTTCACTAATCAAGAAAATATTAGTACGAAACTTCTAACTTTAAATCGTGTTCTCACTTGTGTGCACAATCCTATAATAGTTATTTTTAATTTTCACTTGGAAAAACGTATATTTAAAGGAAAAAGTAATTTTTATTTTAAAAAGTTTCGGTGATTTTTTTTTTTTTAAGTCGCAGGATCACATCTTTTCTCCAATTATGTAAGAAAGACCATATCAAGGATGTAACGTAACTTATATATATATATTATATATATATATATATATATATAAATACATATTATTCCCGGAATTTATCCCATAGATACTTTTTACTTTTCATAAAAGTGTAAATCAACTACTACATGTGTGTGTATATATATAATAATATTATATATTATAATAGTTGTAATATATAAATGTATATATCAGCTATGTGTAATACTGTTAGAAGTCTATATAATCATATAATATATATATATATACTATATATATAACAAAGTCAAATTCATGTTAGAAAATATAGCCAAAACAATAGCGCGCAGTTTACCTTTATGATATAAGCCGGTAATTAATTTACTTTATCTTGTTTTTTGTATACTATATATATATACTATATATATATATATATATATATAATATATATATATATATATATATATATATATATATATATATATATATATATATTGCAACCAGCGTTGGCCGACACACCACCCCAGTCGATGAGGTGCGGAAAATTCCGATGGTTGGCCAGCAATAATTGTAACTATAAAAATTTAAATTAGAGCAGGGAAAAAGTCATTACTTATTGTTCCTAAAATATATGTATATTTTTTCCCCTAGTTAAAGCTGTACCAGAATTATAATCCAATTAAGAAATGATATAGTTTTGATATCAATTTCTTTGATTTAATTTTGTGGCTGAGTAGTAAAAGGTCCGATGTACAAAAATTAAATTTTTCAGGAGAGCAAAAAATATGTTTTTACTGCATTCATCACAATGTAATGATGTTTATCACTCAAAGTTACGTTTACAAATGTACTTATTAGCATTTCTAAATATTTTGACAATGGTCCTTTTACCACTCAACCGCAGAGTTAATAGAAAAAAGTATTAAAATGTTTAGTTTAAATTATTATTATTTTTGTACTGGGTGGTTGAAGCTGTTGTTGATTTATTTAATTTTTTAAATTTCCTTTTCCTTTTTGATTAATTTATTAAATTTTTTACTAAAAAAAATACTTCTTCCCTCAAAGCATTTAAGCTCTCTTCTTGAAACAAAAAAAAAATATTTTACTTTTCATAATTTAAAATGTATTTAATATAATGTTTTAGGCTATTAAAATTTTTTTTTCTTAAATTTATACTAATGAATTATCAATTTTAATATCCAAATTATATTTGTTAAATATAAAAAAATTGCTTCTCTATATAGTATATTATATATAGTATATTGTATAGTAATATATATTATAATCGGTTAAGTATATATAATTATATATATATATATATATATATATATATATATATATTACATATATACTTATAGTATACTATAGTTATATATATATATTTTTTATATATATAAAAAATATTTTTTTATATATATATATATATATTATATATATATATATATAATATATATATATATATATAATACCGTTATATATATATATATATATATTATATAATATATGTATATATTTTATATATATATATATAACTATATATATATATATAGTATATATTATATATAATATATATATATATAATATATATATATATATATGGTAATAGTTAAGATTACTTTAGTTAAAAAAGATCGATATTTTTGCGAAAGTAACTAAAGTTTTGATATGGGTATGAAGCACGTTGCCAGATGTAATAAAAAATTGCCACAATTACGATATATTTATGAGCAACGTTGTCCGTTTTTCATATATTTCTTTTTTACGTTTGAAAAGCCAATAAGGATTATGATAAGTTTTGTAGTTATACACAGAAAAACTGTTTGTATGTAAGAAAACTTATGTAACTTAATCAATGCGTCCTTAACCGAATTTGAATAAAAAAAAATTTGGTTGAGTGAATATTTTTATTTATGAGTGAGATTTAGCACGCTTTTTTTTTTACTCTTACATGGGGACGAAAGATATAAAAAAAAACGATTATCTGGAAAAAAAAAATATCGATATTTCGTCAACTATTCTAATGTTCAAAACTTTTTTTTTTTTTAACCCCCAGAAGAAACATTATTTTAATATTTAATTCAAAAAATTATAATTTATTTAATTTTTTTTATTAGTCAATTTTTTTTAATATTTATAAAAAATTATATATATATTAATATAAATTTTATCTATATATATAATATATTATATATATATATATATATATATATATATATATATATATATATATATATATATATATATATATGGGTTTCTAAACTTTCTTAATGACTATTAATGAAAATGTATAATTTTAATAAAATAAAATTCTTTGACGAAATTATTTGGACGTTTCGAAGGTATTTAAATCATGTCGCCAAATCATCTCAATAAACGATACATATATTATATAGGATCAAAATTGAAATGGCATTTCAAGATTAACACAAAGAATTTGAGTGTCTTTGGTGGATTGGGGCTCAGTGATTTTTAATAGGGGTTTTACTGTTAAAGGTCTTAAGCGCTAAAAATCCTCTCTCAGAATAAGTGAGCTGTTAAGGCTGCCTAAAACTGTTAGAAAATTGATAGTAGAACGAAAATAAAAACTAGCTACGTCAGTTCAGCCACGTTTAGAAAACCTAAGATTAGCTAACACCAGAAGTTGTCACAGAGTTATTCATAAACGTTTTCATTTTTTTTAATGATAAATTTCAAATCAAAGAAGCTACAAAGACGAGTTTTGCAAAGAACCCTCAAGATCTGTTAATAAAGATTCTCGATGAGGGATTTTTGAGGACTGTATCAAGCTGCTCATATACACAAAGATTGCTTCTGGAAGTCAATAAACTTATGTTCTCCTTTTGTACATATTGCTAATAATCACCTTAGTGTTTTTGCCGCTGTTGTTGAAAAACCTGAAATAAATGAAATACATTAGAACAGAAGAATTTTAGAACATTTCAGATTGTGCAATTTTTATAATAATTTTCACAACTCTAGATAATTATTCTAATTCAATAAGGGAAATAATTTACCTCAATCCTCAACACATTAGTCTTTTAATCAAGAATCCTATAGTGTTGCTAACTTTGTTTATGTTTATCATGGCTGACGTATATTAGGGTTAAATCAGCTGATAAAAGGTCTTAAGGAATAGTTGGTATTCTCACAAATCAACGAAAGTTCATTTTAGGGATTTTCTAAAATGAAATTTCCAATTTAAGTTTAAGAGACGTAATTTTCTTTCACATTAAATACTAAATATTTGAAATCGCGTTCTATGGATATGGAGATGAGAGTTCTCTGTCTGGAAATGAGATGAAAGAGTTGTGAAATTTCACGACAAGCTGGAGAATAAAATCTCCCTGACAATATAATATAAAAAAATCCAATGCGGAATAGTTGTATGATCTTGAAATTGTATTTAAAGTATGAATTAAGTTAAATAAATAGCATCACCATTTACTGGGAGTTTAAATGAAGAAAACTATTTCAAAATTTTGAAAACTTTTTGCCATTAGTAACTAAGCCACATAATCCTTTAATATATATTGCGCAGCTTGTCAATCTTGAACACTATTAGAAGAGTGAGATGTTGAGATCTCCAATATGTTCAACAACATTATCTTAAATGAATTAAATAGTTCAAATTTTTAACTTTAAAGACACATTGAAGGCATTTAGAAGACATGTAAGTTATCATAGCCAGTCAAATTTTCTATGCACCCACGACGTAATGAATAGCCACATTAGAAGAAGTAACCTGTCTTATACGAAAAACAGCAAACCTCTTACATCGAAATTGATTTTATCACATGAAAACGCCTATACTAATCACATGTATAAATCTATTATATATTCTTATATGAGTCCCATAGAGATCTCTGCCAGATATGTAGAGTCTCCAGATCTTATGATTTTTGACAAGTTTCCATATTTATATTTTGTAATATTATATCTGTATGTGCCTCTATATATAAAATTTAATTATTTTATTTTATATTTTATTGATTTATTTAAAATTGTTATATATAACAGTAAAAAAATTGTTGTTTCTTTTTAGAGTATTACAATATTTTCCAATGACATTATAGCATTATTATATACATACCTAAATACTCAAGTATATAATAATACTAAAGTAATAATCTATATAAATTTCAAATAAAACTTGCTCACCTTCATACTACTACTATTTATTTATATATATATATATATATACTACTACCCATTCACTACTATATATATATCTATATTAGATATCTTATTTGATATTATCAAACATATATTTATTGTATATATATATAAATATAATAAATCTACAAAAACTTTAAGTATATAATTATATTTTTAGTATTATATACTAGTTAAAACATTTGTTATTTATATATATATATATATATTTATATTTACTATAAAAGATTTATTTCTTTTTATGTTTATAACTTAAAAAAATTTGCATGTATACTTATAAACTAGTATCACCCTATTAAATAGCTCAAGTTATATTCTATAAATATCTATATAAACATAAAGACGCATATATAGCATAAAAATGTGATATTAAATTCAAATATCAAAACCTAACTTACTATCACCTTTATTACCTATTAACTCTCACTTAGTCCTTAATTTGTTTTCGACAATAATATGTCATAATAATATTTAAAACAATCATATATATAATATTTTTGATCTATATATATTTAGTATATATATATATTCTATTAATATTATTCTATATTAAATATTATATATTCATTTACTTATAGTATTTACTATATATATTCTATTTAATATTTTATGTATATATATATATTATATATAATAATATTATATAACAACAAAAAAATATATATATGTATATACTATATATATATATATATTTATTATTGGTAATTAATTATTGTTATAAACATTTATGTATTTTATATATAATTTATTAAATATATAAGAATTTAATTATCATTATATTTTATATATATAAGTGAGGTATTATTATATACTATATTTAATATATATAATTTATAACTATTTTAATATACAATAGAAAATTGTGGTCACATTACATTCATAATTATATATTACAATCACATTAACCTCATTATAAAGCAGTAATATCAAATATAGTATAATATACAGTATTTTATCAAAACTAAATCACCTCTATTATCGTAATATTATCCCTTTACTATTATATTACTATATTATATCCATATGTCAATATATTATATATTATATATATATATATATATATATAATTATAAAGATAATATATATATATCATAATTATATTTTTTTAGTTACTATACCACGTTTTGAAATAATAGTTATAGAAAATTAATAACTTTTTATTTTATAATACCTGTTTCTTTTATTTACTTGGCACAATAAACAAATCACCAGAATGGTGAATCGATAATTTATAATCTACTTATAGTATATAATATATATTTATCATGTCATATTTATTGATATATATATATATATATATATATATTATAATAATCATAGCATTTAAACCTATAGCTCTTTACCTTTATTTATATTTAGATATAGTTTATATATTTTTTATTTAATTAAAACATTTATTTTTAATTTAGTTACTAAAATAATAGGTATTATATATTATTTATTTTACTAATTTATATTATATATATATTTAGTATATATATATTATAATATATATATATTATATATTAATATTATATATATACATAATACTTTATATTAAAAATTAAAATAATTTATTGCAATAATTTATCATTTATATATAAAAAAAATACTACTTTAATATAAATATAGCTAATATATATGAGTATTAAATAATTCCTATAAATATATAAATATTTAAAATGATTATTTAATTTTCTAACCTATTATTATAAATTACAATAAATATAATATATATGTATAGGTAAATCAAACTTATAGTATATAATATCCATATATATATAGCTACATATATATATATATATATATATATATATATATAGTATATATATATATTTATCCTATTATTATATACACATATATAATTATCTACTATATATATTTACCATAATATCTATATATTGTTATATAATCAGTGGCTCATCCTGCCTCATCTTTGATCGATGCAAATGCTTTAAATCTAGTGAAATGTGCTAGAAGAAAATGACATATCCTCGTTAAAAACTTGATATATACTGTATAATATATAATATCTATCATACATTTTTTATGACGGATTAGGTAATTTAATATAATATTCAATAATTTCTAAACCAATTCTCATAAAAATAAAAAAGTTATTTCATGCATTTACGATTTATATTTTATAAACTTTTTATATGTATATTTATTTATATTTTTATATACCTATAAATAAAATATTTATTATCTATTTTTATTATATTAGTTATATATATATTATACTTTATATATATTTATTTATATATACATATCAGTATATTTTAAATAATAATTTTTATATCAGTTAAACTAATAATATACATATTTATTGTATTATTTTAATTATATATTTATTTAACATATAATACCAAAATATATATATTATATATAAAGCTCACATGATATAATAATCCATACGTTTAAATATACAAGTATATATATATATATACATACCTATATATATACATACTATATAATATATTTACTCGTATATATATATATCATATACTATATATAATAATATACTCTATACTCCATATATATATATATAATGATATAATATATATAATATTATATATCTATATATATATATATAGGCCAAACTAAAGTAATAGGTACCCGCTCTAATGGATATCTCTATAACATAGATAGTACGAGAAAACTAAGTATACATATATGCGTAATCAAAACAGCTTTTCTGAAATTGTTCGGAAACATAAGATTTTTCTAACATTTTTTTTTTTATCTTACAAAGCTTGTTTAAAAAGATCAACAAGATAACTAATAATATATATGGAAATCAGCGAAGAGAAAATTCTGTAGGAAAAAGGATTTTTAGTATACTAATAATTCATATTTGGAATAACAGTTTGGGTATGAATTTTTTAATTTTTTAGGGGGCATCGTAATCCCGGAGGGCTGGGGACAGAGGGAACGATATTTGTAAAGGTCCCACTTCGTCGTTCCACAGAGAGGCCTGAGAGACCTACGAACTTTTGCAATCTTGGCGGTTTACCCACTTTCGGTTATTCCAATATTTAGGAACTGATGCGATCTCTGATTTTGATTCCATCTTTAATGCTCTGTTGTTTCTAACCATATATGTTATTAGTTATTCCTTTTTTGTATCTTTTTTATTTTTAATGATAAAAAAATTTCATTATTACATTAACAAAATATTTCATTAACTGTCTTGAATTTCCATATATTTTGTTATTTACGTTTTTCTTTTCTAAACGATCAAATTGGTTTCCGTTGGGCTAGCCAATTTTTTTGTACTGCATTTATACTTATTATAATATAAAAATTTATATATATGCCTATATATATATTTTATATATTTACTTATTATATACTACAATTAAAATAGTACATATAGTATAAAGTTAAATATCATATAATAAATATATATATATATATATATATATATATATATAGTATATATATATATAATATATACTAATGTATATATATATATATATATAATAAATAATCAAACTTATATTAGTATATTCTCATGACTATACCTCCTTATCATATACTACTATATCATCTACTCCCATATATAATGATTATTTATTACTAGTATTAAATATATATATATTATCTATATTATATATATATAATATATTATATTATATATAAATATATTAGTATATATATATATATATAGTAATACTATATAGAATGGAAAACTGAAATGTACATAAAGGAGTTTATTGATGGTACCCAAAAAAGCAACTTATAATATTAAACCTTATTCGCTTGTTTGTTTAAGATCCTAAATTCACAATATTTTCATATTTTTCTCCTCTTTACAAGATATCAGATTAAAACAACTATAGGTTATTTAAAGCCATAAAGATGCGTAAAAAAAAGCTCAAGTAAATTAGACCGTAAATTTAAGTCGTTGTTGGTTAAGGGCCTTATTATTGAATAAACATTTTTATCATAATGTTGATTCAAATTTTTCACTCTCAATTGTGTATTGTATATTGTACTTGTGTTTTACTAATGTACGCAATTTAAGGGCTATATTTTTTACGTACTCTAGAAAGCGGATTTTTTTTTTTTGAAGTGGTTCCCTCTGCATTCAGAGTCAACATATAAAATTTAATATTTTATATAAAAAAAATATATATATTAATTATATTTTAATATTTATATCTATTTCATTTCCCACTCCAAAGTATCATGCATTAATTGAGTTTTTACTATAACAGAGAGTACGCATTCATTGCATGTTTTGCATTCATGCAGAAAACGCCAACTGATATATATATATATATATATAGTTATATATATAATATTATATATATATAATATATATTTAATATATACTGTATATTATATATAATATATAATTATAAAATAATATTTATATAATTATATATACTATATATTATATATAATAGAACTAATATTATATATATATATGTATATAATTATTATATTAAAATATATATTTATCTCATAGTATATATATATATATATATATTAATAACATATATTAATACATTCATAATGATATATAAAATCATAGTATATATAATAATAATATAATGATATAACTATAATATATTTAATAGGTATATATTTAAATATTACAATATTATATAGAAATTCTATAATATATGTTATATAAATATCTATAATAATATACTATATCATATCCAAAACATATATATTATATACTATATATATATAACTATACCTTCTACTATATTATGTCTATATATATATATATTTGAATATATATCTATAATATTATTAGATATATATTCCGTAAGTACATAATTATAATATATATTATTTGTATATATATATATATATATATACCTATATATATATATATATATATTAAGATATATTATATATATATATATTATATATATATATATATTATATAATATTAATATTAATTATACATAAAAAACAACATATAAAATATATATATTTATTTATAAATTTATATATTTAATTATATATATATATATTATATTTAATTTATATTTATGTTTTGTTTTACTATATACCTATATATTAACATTTGTTTAATTACTTAAAAAAATTTATTTCTTATGTATACTTAAAAGTGCATTTTTACATACCTAAGCAAGTAAATCGTTAATCAGTAATCAAAACTGCCTTCCAACCACCTCTCCCTTCTGATCTTACTGATCTATTATCTATTGATCTATGATCTATTATCTATTGATCTATTGATTTAAGTCATATTTTGTACTAAAATAACACAAAAATTTAGTTACTTTGGGTTGTTTAAATAAACATTTTGTTTTAAGAGTAAAAAAATATTATTTTGTTTTATGACTCCAATATTTGCATTTTTACCTGATTTTTTTAAAGCAGTAAATCAGTAAATCCAGTAAATCAAACTGTATCCAGCACTCATTCCTTCCTGATCTTTGATCTTTGATCAATGATCATTGTCTTTGATTCAAGCATTATTTTGTATAATATAACACAAAAACTTTAATTTATTTTGTTTGAAATATCGCATTTGTTGTTGCATTTGTTGCCGTTGTTGATGTTGTTGTCTGAAAGTGGTGTTAACGTTAAATATATATATCAATATATATATATTGTATTATATGTTATTATATGTACTATGATTATATAGATATGATTTATTATATATATATGTTTAAGTTAGGTAAGTATTTTTTACTTAATATAGTATATAATTGTTTATAGTTTGTATATATATTATAGTAAATAATGTATATAATATATATACTATATATATATATTATACGTTTTGATTATATATATTATATATTATAAGTATTATTTATATATATTATATTGTTTAATTTTGAATATTTTTTAGTTTTATAGTTGTATAATGATAATGTTATATGTTATATGTTTTATATGTTAACTCATCATAATTTACTTAATATATATTATTTTTTCCTATATTGTATGTTATGTATATTTTTTCGTTATATGAATTTACCGAAAAATAGGAAAACTCCTATTATAGCTTTGTTGTTATAGTATTTTATTGTTAGTTTAAGTATATATATATATATATATATATATATATATTTAAGACCATCGTTCAAGTGCTGAGCCCTATTCAAGGAGGAGATATACTCAATTTATGTCTGAGTAAGACGAAGCCAAACGTTAGAGAGACGAGCAATAGCTCACATGTTCTATAATTTACATAGAGGACCTATATTATAACTCTAGCTCAATTGGAGATGGGAGAAAGATATCTCTAATTTCAGTTATGCTTGATACATCTTTTATTTTTTCCTTTTAGGTGCTAATTATTTATTTAGTTATTTTCTTTAAAATTTTCTTTATCTTTTTCTTTAATTATTTTAAAATTTATCTAAATTAGGGTTGTTCACATCATAATTATCAAGTTTTTCCAGTTTCCACAATATTATTATAGTCAAATAAATTAATTTCGTTTAAGAATCTTCCCATTTTCCTTCATCAGAGAGGCATTCTTTCAGCACTTTATTATAACTTTCTGAATAGCTTGTGTTCCGAGAACTTTGAACTTTCTGAGTAACTTATCTCTGGAACTTTATATCTGGAAAATTTATTAGATAACTGCAATTTTCAACATCATTTTTAATGACCACAGGTTGTTTATTACATTTTTGGAGAAAAAAAAATTGATGTTGCCCTCTAGGTAATGTTAGAAGATTTTTCCAAGTGGAAACTCGTAGCGGAAATTTTTGTCGAACGGAAAGTAAAGTGTGTTCAATTCGTGTAAAGCTGAGTAGGTTGCTTTACTTGTGCTTTCGAACCAGAGCGTGTAAGCTGCCTTGATTATTCTCACAAACAAATTTCACTCTTCACTATCGAAATGATCTAAAGGTGTGGACCTTTGAGAGAGTAGCTTATATACTATATATATATATAATATATATATATATTTTATGTTGCAAATTTTATATATTATATTATATACTATATTATATATATATATTATATATTATAGTTATATACTGTTAATATTATATTATATATGTATTATATTATATATATATATTTATATATATTATAATATTGTATTATATATATATATATATATAATATATTATATTATATATATTATTATATTATATATATTATATTTATATTATATTTTATATTTGTTTCGTGTGTGTGGTGTGTGTGTGGTGTGTGTGTGTGTGTGGTTTGTAAAGTTGAGGTTGGGTGATGGTCATTATATGGTCAATAGAATATATCACTCATTCCCGATTACAATTCATCATAATAAAGAACAGGTATGAGTTTCAAAAGATGTTTAGTTGTCATTTATTTATTAATATCCCCTTTCTTTGTTTATGTTTGATCACAAAGTATGTATTATTGGAGGTAGTTATATTATAATACATGGATATTATCGTAGACAATGCTCAAGATAAATTTTATGTTATTACTCGATTCCAATATTATATAAGTTTTTAGAACGATTAGCAGGTGGGGGAGAAGGTACCCCATGAACCTGTTTTTTTTTTATCTTATTACATCACCTTATGATCAATACAGCGTCTTAAATAGACATTAAAGAGAATCTTTTTAATAGAAGACATTATTATCAATTTGTTTATTAACACCTCTAATTTAAATGTAAATAATGTACAGAACGTGCCAGGGCAATGCCCAGATCACGTCTTAACGGCGCAGATGGCGATCGCCGAACTGTCCTTCCTCCCTCGGTCGCAGATAGAACCGGATCGAAGAAAGGCGTCTTATTGGTTATTTTAAGTTTGAAATAATATAAAAAAAGCATAACAAACAGTTATGTGTGATCTTATAAGATGTGTACCAGAATTACGCTCATAAAAGCGTTTGGATACACTTACAAACATACTTCATACATCATTTTATAGTACTGCTCAGTCGTATTATATTATATATATATACTAATATATATAATATATATATTATATATATTATAATATTATATATATATATATTATATATATATAATATATATATAATATATATATATATATATAATAATATATATTATATTATATATATATATATTATTATTTATATATATATATATATATATAATAATTACCATCTTCCAGGTAGGGCTTTCACCTTGTCAGTTGGACCAGCATCTTCTTCCTTCAGTCCCTGAAACTCTTGATCCCAGAGCACTCTAGAAAACTATTTTCTCTGCGAAATAGTTTCCGATGCTAGTCCTTGAGTTATATACTCCAGGTAGGGTTTTACCCTTTCAGTGGAACTAGCATCTTCTTCCATTTGGCTCGAAACTCGTTCTCCAGAGCCTCCAGGAGATCTTTGGTTTTGATGGCGCATAAGATTTCCAATCTGGTCAAGGAGTCCTTCAAGCAAAAAGTAAAGGGCCGGGCTGCTAGCCCTGTCGCCCTAGACCAGGGGTCGGCAACCTTTTGAGTCGGAAGAGTAAAATTCAATTTACTTTTTTTTTAAAGAGCACAAAATTTTTTTCTTGCCAAAATCATGTATGCATAATAAGTTTTTTTGATAAAAAAAAATAATCTATTTATTCATAAGAAAAAATATATATTTATTCATAAGAAAAAATATCTATTTATTCATATATAAGTAGTGTTTTTCACAACAAATTAGATAATAATTATATATATATATATATATATATATATATATATATATATATATATACTATATATATATATATATATTATATATATTATATATTTTATATATATATATATATATATTATATATATATATATGGCATTATTAGATAATTACTTATTATTTAAGTAAAAAATTAAAACAATTAAACATTTACTTACAACACTAACTTGTACTTCAATAACAAACAATTGAGCAAACAAATTCCACGTGAGCGATGGCTTTGCATGGTTATTCAAGTAGAAAATTTAAACTTTACTAAACAATATAACTTGTACTTAAAATAAAAAAAAAACAATAACATACATTTGAGCAAACAACTTCAATGGGAGCGTTGGCTTTGCATGGTTTTAGAAAGTTTGGATATATTTGGCTCATAACTTATTTTAAGTTTCAAACACGACTCTAAATTTTCATTTGTTAGTTGGCTTCTTTACTTTTAATTATATTCATGCAAGAGAACGCTTGCTCGCACGAATATGTCGATCCGAAGATAGTCAGCACTCCAAATGCCAACTTCTTCACCTCACTGTAGCAATCTGGAAGACTATTCCATGCGTCGAATATAAGTGCCTCAACTCGCGGCATTTCTTTTAAAGCTGTCCACTTTTGTTGCGTTATTTACATACATTTCTGGACCTCCAACTCTTCCAACTTGCTTTTCAACTCTGTAAATTTTCCACTCTACAAAGCTTTACTTTTTAAATCGATCAATTTCATTTCTAGAGATCCAGTATCATCAATTCCAAATGGCTCAATGTGGATTTCGTTACTATTTGTGTTGGAGAAGATTACTATAATGCTAGAGTGGGTTTTGTTGGTTTGAATTGCTCAAATATGTCAGCAAATCTTCATCATTTAATATTTTTTATACTGTGGCTGAAGTAATATCGTGTCAACAGTTTGCACTGGATTTTATCGCGATATTGGCTTTAGAAACTGAAATGAAGTAACATCGCTCTGACATATCTTCTGCAAAAGAATTAATTTTTTTCTTCAAACAATACCAAATTCTTCTACAAACAAGGCTGGGTTTCCCTTTCCTTGCAGTTTTAGATTCAGCTCATTTACGTGGCCTAGTCGTCAAACACTTACGCGGCCATCTGCTAGGGCTCAGGTTCAATCCCAGCAGAGCTGAAATTACTTAAGGGTTATTTTTATAATACCTATCACAACTGCGTGTGAGATGTTGAAGGATGAGCAGTTCTCTTATCAAATCATTAATATTCCCGGTTTTAATAAGTAATTTTCACTCTGTGCAGTGCTCTAGTTTGACAATACGCCCCGAGTGTGGAGGGAAGAGTGCTTTGTGTTTCCTGTTTGATGGGTGATATATTCACAACAGAAACATTTCTCGCGTTCTTCTTTTAGTCCATCGTGGCGTAGTCTACAAACACTTACGTGGCCATCTGCTAGGGCCCAGGTTCAATCCAGCACGATTGAAATTCTTAAAGGGTTGATTTTTATAAATCTAATACTATATCCCACAATATTATCCTTTATCCCTAATATTTTTATTATATATTATATATATATTATATATATTATATATATATATATTATATATATATAGCCTATATAAAATTAAGAAGAGATTCTCTTGTAAAGGAAAAAAAATCCATTTTGTCTCAAGTTTCAGGTTTAAAAGTAAAACAAAAGAACAAAATTAAAAATAAAATTAAAATAATAAAAGGAGTAAATGAAAAGCCTTTTCTTGTATTTTAAAGGACCGTAAAAGTCAACACTTAAATATTTCTTCATTTTTATAACTTCCTAAAACTTTTTTTTTATAAGAATGCGAGAAAGAGAAATTATATATAATATATTAATATATATATATATATTAGTATATATATATATATATAATATATACTATATATATATTATATATTATATATATATATATATATATATATATATATATATATAATATATATATTATATATAGGTATAATATTCACAACTACTAATGCTCGTAGTTTAATAGTTAAGGATTGATATTATCCCTTGAGGTAATTACAAATATATATTATATTATATATATATATATTATAATGATATATATATATTTAATATATTAGTATATATATATATATTATCTAATATATATATAATTATATATATATAATATATATATTTTATATATAATAATATATATATTATATATATTATATAATATATTATATATATATATATATATATATTATAATATATATATATATATATATTATATATATATATATATACTAATCAGTGGGGCGTACTTGAAGATTACACTTGGGTAGGCAAAGTTATATATATATATATATTTATATATATTATATAATATATATTATATATTATATATATATATATCTATATATATATATATAATATAATTATATATATTATATATTATATATAATATATATATATATAAGAAAAACTCTTTAACTGCAATACGTCCTTATTTATTTGAAGGAAAATTTAATTTTCACTTCCTTTTTGAATAAAGCTATGTTTATTTTTGTGTATTATATGCATAAGATTGACTCAAAGCCTGACATAGGCCTACCAGAATTTTTTAAATAATTATTTTAATTATATAAAGGTAAACAACACTTAATTAATAAAAATGTTACATATTATTAAAATTCAATAAAACACAACACCTTCACTGCCTCTATTCCAAAACTTAACTCAGCAAATATATGGTAACATTATGTTCACTCCTGTCACATAATTGAAAATATCGTTCACATGATAGATAGATAGATAGATCAGAATTTAGAATAGATAGTTAGATAGATAAATAGATAGATGATTTAGTAGATAATAGATAGATAGGATAATATGATAGATAGGATGAGAGAAGAGAGAGAGGAGAGAGAGAAGAGAGAGAGAGAGAGAGAGGAGAGGAGAGAGAAGAGAGAGAGGATTCAAAATCTTTTTTTCAAATTATTTCGTACGATTTCACTGGGTGAGCGAAAGTTTCGTACTCGCGAAAATTTGCTTATTTTTTCGCTGCAAGGAAGGTATGAGCTTTGGCTTTCTTCCTATATATTTTTAATATATGAAAATATGAAGATTTAACCGTACGCCCAACCGCTTCCATTTACTCTTAGGAACAGAGTAGGAAGGAAAATTTCCAAATGAATTTATTATTATCATGTATTTTACAAAGTAGTGTTTTCTTCTAAATTTATTTTATAAATCAGTTTTCTTTTTTTTACACTTTCATATAATTTAATAATTTATTTTACTTTACATTTAAAAATTATTTTTTCTTAAAAGACTAAAACATATTGGGTAGGGCTTACCTACCCTGCTCTCCGACTCCGCAGCCCTGAAATATATATATATAATATATATATATTATAATATATATATATATATACTATATTATAATATATAAATTAAATCCTCCCATCCCCGCCCCACACCGCCCCACACAAACACAAACACCCACACAGCTCTCCCTCTATTATATATATATATATATATTATATTATATATATATATATATATATAATATATATATATATATATATATATATATATATATATTTTACTGAAGATAAAGCATACGGCGAAAAAAATCTGAACATTATTGAATTAACAACGTTTCGGCCACAACTGGGACCATTGATCAGGTCTAAAAATATTAAAAATTTAACATTAAAATTAAAATACTTTATACAATATAATTACATTGACGGAACAAAAATAACAAAAAATACTACTACTACTACTACTACTACTACTAATAATAATAATAATAATAATAATAATAATAATATAATATAATAATAATATATAATAAATAATAATAATATAATAATAATAATATTAAAATAATAATTAATAATAATTATAATTTATTATCATTATAATTATAATTATAATTTAAATTATATTATAATTATAATTATAATTTACATTTATATATTATAAATTATAATTATATTAATATTATAATTATAATAATAATAATAATAATAATAATAATAATAATAATAATAATAATAATAATAATAATAATAATAATAATAATAATAATAATAATAATATAATAATAATAATAATAATAATAATAATAACTTAAGGGGAAATTAAAATTAAGAATAATACACATATTTACCTCCTTAGTCTGAGCTGGTCAGGAGACTAGAAGCTAACTAAATAAAAGAATAGAATAAACAGAAGACAGCTACGGGAGGCGGAACAAAAAAGGATTAGTTGGTTGGTGGAAAATATTCGGTTAGAAGGTGTATACTCGTAAAGGTGAAAAAATATTAAGCGATATATAGTTGTGTTGATGCTATGTTATTCTTTAGTATAGGCTTGTGTTTGCTAATGTATAAATTTTCAACAATAAGTAAAGACGGAGAGTGAGAAATGGAAGCTAAAATCTTGAAATGTTTAAATGGCAGAGGAGTGGCGCTAGACAAAGAATGTTCCCTGACAGGAGAGGAGTTCTTCACCAACAGAGGACACAAAGTCCTATGGCTAATGCCCATATCCTTGCATGCCCTAGGTCTGAGTAGTCTAATGGTGAAACCTATATAAGTGCCTAGCTCATAGCGAGGACATGTGTATTTATAAACCACACTAGATCTGAGCATAACAGGCAGCTGATCTTTGAAACGAAAGAGAGAACCAATCCTAAGGGAGTCAGTCAAAACAAGATTAAAACAGATGTGAGGAAAGAAGAGGTTCAGAGTCTGCTCCAGATCTCTTCTCAAAGAAACCGAAACAGGCCTTACATACGGAAACTTGAAGAAAAGCGACTTTTTTTGAAACAGTAAAGGTTTGTTGTTTAGGTTGGTAGATGTTATACAGGTAGTCATGAATGACCCTGAAAAATAAATCAGAAAGAAAACAATTATTTTTTAAGTATGTGAACAGAAATTGAAACTCTTCATGTAGTAAAATGAAGTCTGAGATAATTTTACATGCTCAGTTTATCAATGTAAGAACGGCATTTTGTGGTGTTTTAAAGGTGTAAAACTGTAAAAATTCATACCTTGGGGAGTAAAAGTTGTTTTTCAATAGACAGAGGTTGAGAATTTCTTGGTGTTCTTCCCGACCAGCACATCCAGAAAGGGCAAAGTGCCAGCTGTCTCAAATTCTATTGAAAATTTAATATTTGGGTGAATGGAGTTGATTAATTACAAAATTGAAGGGCATCTTCGTTATTACTAAAAATGCAGAAAATATCATCGACATAACATTTATAAAATTTAGGGGGCTTAGATTTAAACTCTCCAAATACTTGGGTTCCCTATTAAAGCCCTGCTCATCCAATAGATACTCACTGGCTAATTCATATGATTTTGTTGAGCAATTATACCAACAGTCTCCTCAGAACACGGTGACGGTAAATCTGGATGTCGAATCCTTGTTTACTAACGTCCCTCTTTATGAAACTATCAACATTATTACAAACCTTGCATGTGGGGATTCTGATCAGGCATTTGGCTATGACAGAACTTCATTTGCTGACTTACTTTCATGGCAGTGTCTGATTCCTACTATTTATTTAATAATAAAATATACCAGCAGGTGGATAGTGTCGCAATGTCTTCACCCCTGGGCCCCATCTTTGCAAATATTTTTCTCAATCATATGGAGGAAACTTTCATGAACAATAGAGTTATTCCAGCCCCTAAATTTTATAAACGTTATGTCGATGATATTTTCTGCACTTTTAATAATAACGAAGATACCATTCAATTTTGTAATTATATCAACTCCATTCACCCTAATATTAAATTTTCAATAGAATTTGAGACAGCTGGCACTTTGCCCTTTCTGGATGTGCTGGTCAGGAGGAACACCGAGAAATTTTCAACCTCTGTCTATAGAAAAACAACTTTTACTCCCCAAGGTATGAATTTTTACAGTTTTACACCTTTAAAATACAAAAAAAAATGCCGTTCTTACATTGATAAACAGAGCATATAAAATTACCTCAGACTTCATTTCACTACATGGAGATTCAGTTTCTGCACACAATTAATGGTACATACTAAATATTGCGCAACCGACAAGCTCATGTACAAGGAGGTAGTTTGTGGGTAAACGACAACCAATGAAAATTTAACTCTGCAATTAATATGTTGTTTTCCTTCAAGTTTCCGTATTTAGGGCCTGTTTCGGTCTCTTTGAGGAGAGATCTGGAGCAGACTCTGAACCGCTTCTTTCCTCACATCTGTTTTAATCTTGTTTTGACTAACTCCCTTAGGATTGGCTCTCTCTTTCGTTTCAAAGACCAGCTGCCTGTCATGTTCAGATCTGGTGTGGTTTACAAATACACATGTCCTCGCTGTGAGCGAGGTAACTATATAGGTTTCACCATTAGGCTACTCAGATCTATGGCATGCGAAGCATATGGACATTGGCGAGCCATAGGACTATTGTAATCCTCTATCGGTGAAGTTAGTTCGTCCTGTCAAGGATCATCCTTTGTCTTATGCACTCCTCTGCTATTTGAAGCATTTCAAGATTTTAGCTCTCCAATTTTTACTCTCCGTCTTGTAAACTTATTCTTGAATCTTTATATATTAACAAACATAAGCCTATGCTAAACTATAACATCAATACAATTATTTATCACTTACTTTTTTTAACCTTTGTACACTTTCTAACCAAATATTTTCCACCAACCAACTAATCCTTTTTTGCTTCGCCTCCCGTAGCTGTCTTTGTTTATCTATTCTTCTATTTCTAGTTAAACTTTAGATCTCTGCAGTCAGATAAGGTAAATTGTGTATTATTACTTAATTTTAATTTCCTTTTAAGTTATTTATATACTTTAATTTTAAAGCAATCCGCAATCTTTTGTCCCCTATAAATTTTCGAACTTTTATTTTGCCTATAAAATATCGATATTTTACTAAAAATTTATATTCAATTACATAATAACATATACGATAATTAATTTTATCTACATCTATTAAACCTATAAAAGAGCAATATATATAATAATATATATATAATATATATTATATATATATATATATATATATATATATATATATATATTATATATATATTATATCTATTTTTAAATATATATATAATATATTATATAAAGAATACATATAATTCAATTTTGAGCTTCAAATTTAAAATAATTAAAATAAAAACAATTTGAATATATATATCTATATTATTATTATTTATATATATATATATATTATATATTATATCTATATATATATATATATATATATATATATATATAATATATATATATATAATATATATATATATATATATTATATATATATATATATATATATAATATATATCTAAATAAAAAAATTTTTCGGAGGCCAGATGGCCCCCCCCCCCCCAATTTTTTTTTTCTTTTTGTTTTTTTTTTTATAATCTAAATTAGTAGAAAAATTTCTCCTGAACATCATGGTGTAATTATTTTTTTTAAATTTTAAATGGTTTTTTAGATACAGAAATTTATTTAGAGTGGTGTCGAACTAAAAAATTTAAATTCCAGTCAAAAATTGCAATTCCCAGGTCTAGGATCAAAAAATGTTTTATTTTATAATTATAAAATCTAATTTTTTATTTCGTCAACCTCTAAATCCATTCTTTCTGGATTTTACTCGTCAAATAAATGGGGCCGCACCAGCGCCGGATCGGGATGGAGGCCGGGCGGAGCGGAGCCGAGCCGGAGCCCGAGCCGAGCCCGAGCCCGAGCCCGAGCCGGAGCCCGAGCCGGAGCCGAAGCCGGGGCCGTATCCTGGGTATAATTTTTTTTTTCATGAAATAATTTTTTTTAGATGAAAATTTATTGGTAGAGATTGTGCTGAACAATTTTCAAATAGTACAGAATTCTTAGTCGGATCCTAATCAGGCTCCAAAGTCAAAGCAGGAGTCGAAGTCGGAGCCTGAGCCGGAGCCGGAGTATGATTTTTTCCAAAGAAATTTTTTAGGATCTGCTGACAGCTCGGGCTAATGTAGCCGCACTATTTTAAAACGATGGAGCTGAAGCGGAGCCGGAGCCGGAGCTGGACCTGAGCCGGAGCCGGAGCCGGAGCCTGGGTATGATTTTTACCAAAAATATATTTTTAGGTGAAAATTTAATGCCAGAAGAAGACTGAACAATTTTCAAATAGTGAGAAACCTCAATTCGGATCCGGAGCTGAAGCCGAAGTTGGAGCCGGAGCCGGAGCCGGAGCCGGAGCCGGAGCCGGAGCCGGAGTCGGAGCCAGAGCCGGAGCTGGGTATGAATTTTTTTCAAAAATATTTTTTTTTAGGTGAAAAATTTAGTGCCAGAAGACATCTCCATATTTCAAAATCAGTGAGAAATCCTTAGTCGGATCGGATCGGAGTTCGAAAAGCGGAGTGGAGCCGACAGTCAGCAGCCGGTGCGTAGTTTGATTTTCTTTTCGAAAAAATGTTTTTTAGGGGAAAAATTTATTGGCCAGAAGAAGTCGCTGAACAATTTTCAATAGTGCAGAAACCTAGTTGGATCCGGATCCGGGAGCGGAGCCGGATTCGGAGCCGAATTCTGGGTATAATTTTTTCAATAAATTTTTTTACTTTAAAATTTGTTGCCAGAGCGTGCTGAACAGGTTTCAAATAGTCGCAGAAACCTTAGTCCGGGTCCGGATCCGGATTCGAGATTGGATCCTGGGTATAAATTTTTTCAAGAAATAATTTTCTTAGATGAACAATTTTCAAATAGTGCAGTATCCTTAGTTGGATCCGGATTCGGAGTCGGAGCCGGAGCCGGATTCAAAGTCGGAGATGGGTTGGAGCCAGAGTCATTATTTTTTTCGAAAAATTATTTTTTTAGTGAAAATTTATTGATAGAGAAGATTGCTGAAATTTTCAAATAGGTTCAGAAACCTTAGTCGGATCCGGAGCCGAAGCCGAAGTCGGAGCCGGAGCAGGATCCTGGGTATGAATTCTTTTTTTTAAATATTTTTAGGTGAAAAATTTAATTGCAGAATCTCGTATGGTGTGTTTCAAATAGTTCAGAAACATTAGTCAGATCCGGAGCCGAAAGTGAAGTCGGAGCCGGAGCCGGAGACGGAGCCTGGGTATGAATTTTTACAAAAAAAAAAAAAAAATTAGGTGAAAAACTTAATGCCAGAAAACATACTGAACAAAATTTCAAATTGTGCAGAAACTTTATTGGGTCGAATCCGGATCCCGGATCGTTTGGAGCGGATCCTGGGCATAAATTTTTTATCAAGAGATAATTTCTTAGATGAAAATTTTATTCCAGAAGACTTGCTGAACATTTTCAAATAGTGCAGAATCCTTAATCGGATCCGGATTCGGAGTCGGAGCCGGAGTCGAAGTCGTAGCCGGAGTATGATTTTTTTCGAAAAATATTTTTTTTGTGAAAAATTTATTGATGGAAGACGTGCTGAACAATTTTCAAATACGTGCAGAAACTTAATGGATCCAGCGCCGGATCTGGAGCTGAAGCAGGAGTATGAAACGGAACCGGATTCTGGGCATAATTTTTTGAAAAATAATTTGTACGTGTAAAAATTTATTGCCAGAAAGTAATGAACAATTCTCAAACAGTGCAGAAACTATAGTTCGGGGTTTGGAGCGGAACCGGGAAATAAATTTTTTTTTTTTCTTTTGGGTTGTAAAGATATCAAAAAGCTTGGAGAAATGTACACTTGAAAAGAATATATAAATATATATATATATATATATATATATATATATATATATATGATATATTATATTCTATATAATTATATATATATATATATTATTAATATTATATATATATATATAATGAATTGGGTTATGAAGAATCAGAGGCTGGGGTGAGGTAGCAAGGGCTGGTAGTTAGAGTAATGGAGAATGAAAGAGAGGGGAGGGTGCCCTCCTATTATATGCGGATGATTGGGTTTTGTGTGGCGAATCTGAAAAAGCTTTAAGGGAATTAAGTTGAGAGAATTGGCAGGTGTGTAAAAGGAGGGATTTGAAAGTAAACGCAGAATAGAGTATGGTTATGGTTGTGAGTGAAAACAGTTCTCTGTGTAAAGTTATGTTAGATGGTGAGCGCTGGAACACATGTCTGAGTTAAATATTTAGGATATATGGTGATGAAAAAGGGAAGGATGATGCAGAATGCAGCATGAAAGTTGGAATGGCAGGAAGATGGCTGGCGCAAATTTAATCCTTAGTGGATGTAAGGGGAAAATACAGATTGAAAGTGTGCTAGGGTCTCTACATGACGGTATGCTGATTCCTGTACTAATTGTATAGTGTGAGACTTATGGTCTTGGATAAGAAGTATACGATTATAAGTTGATATAGAAACTTCTGCTGGGGCTACCACGGCATTTTTGATGGGTTTGCTCTGGGTCAACAGAAGCAACCAACAAAGTCAGTTACGTCGACATGGGCTAACAAGATGCTTGTTGCGATAATTTGCAATAATACAGACGAAGAAAAATTTCACTCGGCCCAGGACTCGAACCTCGAAAACAAGCGTCGCCGTTAGACAATGTACAGGAAGGTCTACCACTAGTCCAATCTGGCAGATTTCCAGAAAAAAAGGTATCTTGGAACAGTTTTTTTCAAGTCTCTGCTTCGATATCACTGCTTTGAAACGATACTTATTTCAGATCCATGAAGGGTGCTTTTTACCCCTACTGGGGCTACACAGCACTCTGCTAGTTTGCTCCCGTGTCACAGGAGCAACTAAGCAAATTCAGGCACGCCGACATGGGAACATCATGCTTGTTGCGACAAACTTGCAATAATAAGACGAAGGAAAAATTTCACTCTCGCCAAGACTCGAACCATCAACAACAGCATCACCGTTAGACAATGTAGGAAGTTCCACCAATAGTCCGATCCGACACCACAAAAAAAGAAGATACCTCTTTACAGTTTTCCAAGTTTTCCCGCTTTCGATATCCTGCTTTGAACTCGATACTTATTTAAATCCATAAAATAAGGTGGTTGGAACAACCTGCTGGCTACACGGCATTCTTCTCGGGTGCTCCTGGGTTACAGGGAAACCGACCAAAGTCAAGGAACACCGACATGGGCACAACATGCTTTTTGCAACAAATTGCAATAATAAGGCAAAGAAAAATTTCACTCGCGCCAAGACTCGAACCCATCGCAACAGCGTCGCCGTTAGACAATTTACAGGGGCTCTACCACTATTACGATCCGCCTCCCCAGAAAAAAAAGCATCTCGGAGTTTCCAAATTTCCTCGCTTCGATATCACTGCTTTGAAACTCGTATTTATTCATTCAATCCATAGAAGGGGGGTTGGAACCCCTGCTGGGGCTACATGCATTCTGCTAGTTTGCTCACGTGTTACAGGAGCAACCAACCAAAGTCAAGGCACGCCGACATGGGCACAACAATGCTCGTTGCTAGAAATTTGCAATAATAGACGAAGAAATTTCACTAGAGAAATGGACTCGAA
Source organism: Trachelipus rathkii (assembly GCA_015478945.1). Classification (NCBI taxonomy): domain Eukaryota; kingdom Metazoa; phylum Arthropoda; class Malacostraca; order Isopoda; family Trachelipodidae; genus Trachelipus; species Trachelipus rathkii. The sequence goes on from JABUQX010080876.1 coordinate 34,377, forward strand.
CTATCGGACAACAGTGTCGTCTGTTAGACAATGTACAGGGGTTAAACCACTAGTCGATCCGACACCACAGAAAAAAAGGTATTTCGTTAACAGTTTTTAAGTTTCCTGCTTCGAAATCACTGTTTGAAACTCAGTACTTATTTAAATATACAGAAGGATGGTTGGAACCCTTCTGGGGCTACGGGATTCTTCAGGGGTGCTCATTGGTTCAGGACCACCGACCAAGGCTCCAAGGAAGCGCCGACAGGCCACAAATGATTCTTACGACAAATTTATAATAAGACGGAAAAAATTTCACTCTCGCGACAGGACTCAAACCATCGACAACAGCGTCGCCGTTAGACAATATCAGGAGGCTCTACGCTATGTCCCGATCGCTCCCCAGAAAAAGACCGCATACTCGGAAGTTTTCAAATCTCCTGCTTCAATATCATCTAATTGAAATCTCGACCCCCTTATTTAAATCCAAGCAGGATGAATGGAACTCTGCTGGGCTTACACGGCATTCTTCTTGGGTGCTCCTGGGTTACCGGAGCAACCAGACCAAAGTCAAGGACCGCCGACATGCGCACAATATGCTTGTTGCGACAAATTTGCAATAATAAGACGAAAAAATTTCACTCG
>JABUQX010080877.1:0-10000 GCA_015478945.1 Trachelipus rathkii
GGTGTTTAATAATATAATAGTATATTATATTATATATACTATAGTATAGTATGTATATAAGCTATATTATAGTATATATATATAATAGTTTATTAGATATATTATTATTTATAATATATTTATATATATATAATCTCTTATATTTATATTTTATATCTATATATATATATATTATTAGTATTATATAATATATATTATATATATAATTCTATATTTCTTATATATATATAAAACAGATATAGGAATATATATATATTATATTTGTAATTATATAATTATTTATTTATAAGTATTAATTATTATAGTATATATTATATATATATTATAGGTATGTATTATATATATATTATACTATATATATAATAGTATTTTTTTATATCTTTAGGTATAGTATGTATAATATATATATATAGTTATATAGTATTATATATATTATATAGTATGTTTTATCTATATATATATATACTATTTATATATTTATATTATTATATTAGTCTATATATATTATATATATATATATATTATATATTATATATATATTATATATATTTGTATATATATATATATTATATTATATTTATATATATTATATATATATATAATATATATATATTATATGTATATATTTTATATAATATCTATATATTATATATATTATATATATATCTATATATATATATAGTATATATATATATTATATAGTATTATATATTATATTATATATATATATATTTATATATATATAGTTAAGAGCTTCGTTCGGCGCAAACTGGCAAGAAGCTAAGAGGAATAAAGAAAAGTCTTGAATTAAAAGCTAAAGATTGAAAAAGAAGAAATTTAAAGTATTGGGGTAGAATCCAGATTGACAATTCTTAAATTTTTATAAAAAATAAGAAAGAAGCATATAACAAGATGACTTCATATATATTTTTAGAATCTTGTTCATATTTTCGGATGTAATAAAATGATATAATAGTAGGAAGCAGAAACTGGAGCACGGTCTCTTTTACCCCCAAAGGGATATTGCCCTTGACCTTTTTGGGCAACCAAATTTTTTTTGAGAACCCGAATTTTTTGCCTCCTTGACTTTTTTTGGCCTTTACCTTTTTGGGACATTTTTTCGCAAACCCTTCGAAGAAGGGTTGCGCAAGACGGTTGCGAGCAACCGTCGTACGTGCCTCCCCCTATTTTGGCCCCCTTTAGGGGCTTAGCTTTTTTTGATGTTTTAAGCCTTGATATATCGGTTTTGGCCTTGATATTTGATCTTGATACGGTTATAGGGCTGCATTGCCATTCCGTTAAAAGGATCATTGGAGGGGCTTAGTAGGGATTAATAATTGAGCACATCCAGGTACCGTGCACTTGCTTTGGTAGGTAATGTCCTAAATGAGGTCATGTAGGTTCATGATGTATGGATTTGTCTAGTATTATTTCATCGCGGTGCGACCTTTCCTACACAGCCACGTGGCTCAGTTATGATATAATATATATAATTATTATATAATATATATATATATTATATATATTTATATATATATATATATATGTATATCTATATTTATCTATATATAATTATATAATATTGATATATTTGTAAAGTGACTGTACTTACCACTTACTTTGGTCATCCTTAGCTTTCATGGCATCACTTTGATGGCTCAACTTTGTGCTAAATTTTGATGCGTCATTTTGATGGTAAATTTGATTGGCCTCAAACTTTGATGGCTACTTTGTTGGCTCATCTTTGATGTTGGCCTCAATTTGATGGCTCAACTTTTATGACTCAGCATTATTGGATGACTCAACTTTGATGACGTCATCTTTATGGCGGTTCATCTTTGAGGGGTGCCTATGAGTGATGCTCGATGGTTATTGATAGGATTCAAGCTTTGAACAGGTTCAACTTTGATGGTTTCCAATAGCCGTAAGAGAGTATTAGGAGTGTTCTATTAGTGGTTCTATTGAGTATTAGATGAGTGGCCAGGTTGAGTGCCAAGTAGTGCATGAAGTGCAACGAGTGGGCAAGTGAAAAGTGCAATGTGGCAAGTGTAGATTGAGGCTGTGACAGTTATGAGCTAGTGGATGAGGGAAGTGAAGGTAGGGGAGGATTAGAACCAAGTGAGTGCCGCATCGTGCCAACTGAGTGACGTTTTTTCAAAGCTTTATCTAGCCTCCCTGAGATATTTAACCATAATATGGGTGTCTACCTAAGGTTATAAGGTATGAGGAAGCGATTGGTGTATATTAAGTTGCTAGGATGCTTCTACTATGAGTTAGGTCTTTTTCTAAAAAGCACTTATAGCTATGATATATATATTTTATATATTTTTTATATATATTATTATGTATACACTATATTCTATATATATATTATATATAATCTATATATTATATATAGTATATTATATATTATATTATACTTCACACACACATACAACACTTCTAGATACATAGCACTTTAACACTCAACCATGATACACTACACTTACGCTTCACAACACACAACAGACTCACGAGATGGAGACTCTAAGTAGCCAGAGGACATGAAGATCATTGAATTGACAGCAGTAGATGCAGCTGTAGCGTCAGCTTATGAGAATGGACAAGCGAGAGGTAGAGATATGTGGAGATTAAGGCTTCCGCAACTACACTCGGCCATAGACCTTATTACACACTTAAACTCACCATAGACACTTAACTTACATACATAACACTATGACACTTATAAGTTACACCTATAGACACTTACACTCAACACCCAGATACACTTAATTACACTCAACACTCGATATTTTGATTCTCAACTTTGATGAGCTCAATTTTGTTGCTCAAATTTGAATACTAGCTTTGAGGTTTAATTTTTGATGACTCATTTCTGCAGATGCTTTTTACCTTTTCAAACCTACCCTACTCAAGAACAAGAGTTAATATTAATGTTTCCCTAGATCATGAAAGCGGTGTTCATCCGCCACGGCATCTGCCTCCGTGGTCAGGAAGGTCGACGATCACCGCACCCTGCTGTTGCGCGGTGACGATCCTGGCCGCCGGTGGCGCCGCAGGAGCATATCTGCGCGTGCCGCCGCCAGGTCCACCACCGGCGCAATACATCCGCGTACCGCCCGCCGCGTGCGCCCGCACAGAATACTTCTAACGAAAATATATATATATTGTCATTCATTTTTATTTCATACTTAACTTTTTATTTAAAACTTTTTCGCGATCTAAAATGTAACTATTACAGACCTATTATTTGATCTGAATATGGAAGTGAGTAAAGACTAAGCTGGCCCGTCTTTCGTAAATGAATTTGAGGTACCTCTTCAAAAAAATTTCTTTTGCAGTGTTGACAAGCTGTGCAGCGAGTCTGGAACTTATAATCCTAAGCGTTGGTTTTATTAAAATATTTACATTGTAACAAAGCCTTACAATGTAAACAGTAATCAATAGCTAATTGCTAGCACAGCGGAATAGTAAGGCATTTGTTTTACTGCTTTGCTGATTTACTCCTTTAAATAAATATTTATTAAACATTATTTTCTTTTATATTTTTTACTTATAAATTGTTAAATTTATAATTTTAAAAAGATTAGTAATGTCAGAGAAATGCAAGGAGGTGTACGTAGAAAGAGGTAAATGATTTTAGATGGTGTTAGCTGAGAGATTGTTGGAAGTCTGTAGTTAAAGTGGTCAGGTATACGTTTTCGATACAGACCCCTGTAAGGCAGTAAATGCAGGTAATCACGAATAGATGGGTGCTACTAGCAAAGGGGATTAGTATGCTTTTGTTTTTATGGCTTTACTGCTTTAACTATTGGTTGTGATGAGCTAAGCTTAACATCATTATTCTATTAACATTACTACCTTAAAGTAGGTAGAATCAGTAATCAATAGAGGGTGTTAACATAGCAACAGGGGATCGGTTGGCTTTGTGTTTTTACTGCTTGTAGCGCTGGTTTAACTCATATGTCTTTTACTGCTTTAAGCTCAAACGTATATTTAATTAAATTACATACTTAAAGCAGTAATTCAGTAAATCAATAGAGGTTGTTACATAGCAACAAGGGGCTTAGTTATGCTTTTGTTTTCTGCTTTTACTGCTTTTAACTCATATGTTTTATAGATATATATATATTTTATTACATTCATACCTTAAGCCGTAATCAGTAAATAATAACGCTGTTGCTAGAGGCAAAGAGATTAGTAGGCTTTGTTTTTACTGCTTTACTGCTTTAACTCTTGTTTTACTTCTTTAACTTTTAACTCATATACTTAAGTCATATATTTATTAACATTATGTTTTTTTTTTGTTTATATGTTTATTTATTTTGTTTATAATCAATATTTTCTAATATATTTTGTTTAGTATTTTTTTTATTATAACTTAGTAGTTATTTACTTCATGCTATTGTTTTATTATTAACACAAAACCCCCACATACAATAACCCCCACAGCACACACAACACACAAACACAACACACACACATACACACACTGTTCTTTGTATACAATGTTCAATGTTTATTGATTCACAATATATTATATTAAAACATTTTAATGTTTTTAATTAAACCGTAATTTATATTACTCTTAATTATACTAATTTATTTCAAAGTTTCTAAACAGTTATTTCATAAATCATATTATCTTTGAAAGAATTTATTATTAAATGTTTAAATACGTTTTTTTTTATAAATTTTATACAATATTAAGTTTTAAAATAATTTTTTACTAAATTTTATTAAAAACATATATTTTAAATATCCTTAAAGCAATAAATAGTAAATCAGTAAGGACAGCCCCTAGCACCGCTATGCCAGTTTTTGTTCTATTGACGTTACTGCTTTACATCATTTTAATGCACTAAGTATAAAAATACAATAATAAAAATACTGCTAACATAAACATGTATTTTATTAAAATCATTCTAAGGTTTTTATTTAAAAATAAAATTATTCACTTTACATATTATATTATTGCTCAATGTTAACATAAAAAGATTTCAAAGTTTTTTAAATAATTCGGATTTTCTTTATTATTATTTGTCTTGACAATCACACGAGAAAAACAAACGTGCCCTCCTTAACGAGATACGAAATGACCTTTCTGTAAATGTGTTGAAATAACTACTTTAGCTAATTTGGATAATCCTTTTTGTCCCGGGGCGATTTAGGCTAATTCCAGGTCAAAATATATTTCAAACTGAACTCTTTTTGTAAAATGTGGTGAAATACTAGTTAGAACTAATTTAGGCCTAATTTAGGATAAGCCTTTTTGTATACAGGGCTGATTTAAGCCTAATAACAGGTCAAAAGGTATTCCAGTATAGACAAGAATCAATGTTATGTATTATTAATTTTTTAAATATATTTTAAACTGAACAATGCTGGATCGGCAAGATCTTTAGCAAGGTAAGAGGGAATGTGTTTCCCTTTTTGTGATTTGGATGGAGTAAACAAAATCCCCCCTTTTTTATCCTCTATATGACGCGCTGTGATTGGTCGGAATTAATTTTATCGCTTTTTGGTTTAAGGTATGTAAAAATGTTTTTCATATCCTAAGGTTACTGTGATTGGAGTCATAGGTGTAGTGCGTGTAAGTTCTTTAAACTTGATATTTGAGCAGGTGTGTTTTTAAATTATCTTTCCGATAAACTCATTTTAAATCATAGTCGTTTTAGCTGTTACGCGGTGCATATTTTCTGATTTGTATTAAAAGTGTTTTATGTTTACTGTATATCATATTTATAATAATACTTTACATTGAGAAATAATTATTAAGTTTCACTAGAATAGATAATAATTAATCCACTAGATTTTATAGTAGATCACGTGAAGCAAACGCAAGAGCGCCCGCAAGCGCGACGCTGTGCGCCGCATTAAACCGCCGGCGTAATATTACTACGCGGTCGCGAAATATGGAGCGTTGTATTTCAAAGTGTAGGTTGAGGAGTTCCGCAGAATCATTATGGTTAGGGTAAATGTGAGGGATTAGATGATGAATAGTACGGAGAGAGTGAGCGAGGAGGATGGATAGATGGGTTGGATATAGATGTGGGTGGTGTGACGATGGTGGTGTGATATGTAAAGGGAGGCTGAGAAAGGGGGAATAAGTAGATAGGAGTATTCGTGTAGACGTGTAGAGAATCAGGTATCGGTAATGACGTTATGTACGGTAGGAAGAGGTAGACTGTGATAAACATTAATGTTCTGAAAGAGCGGCAGACGATAGGTATATTTAGAGCTTAGGTGAGATTCTGGTACTGGATCAGGTGATTTTATTAACAAACCAAGTGGAGATATTTCGATGGTTACCGAATGCATACAACAACTGATATAGAAGAACTTACATTCTTCGATGTAATTTTGAAGTATATTAATTACAAATACTGGAAGTCCATAAAGAGAATTACGGTTTGTACCAGGAGGGGAAGTTTATTATGCATGCACGCGCATTGTGTATATAATATAATATACGTAATAATAGTAATATATAGACCATATTTTAGAATAACAACTTTTTCATAACTTATACATAGAGAGAATAAAACCGTAAACATATCGCTTGAAAAAAGGGAGGGTACTGGGCAATTCTTACATTAACATCTACGTCTATGTGGTGTACGTTTAAGGCTATCAACTTGTTTTACATTCTTAAGTAATTAAGATTGAAGGTATACGCCAAGGAGACATAGCAACGTCAATCCGGACTATTTGTTCTACCTTCCCTCAAGGATTATATTTAGGATAAATAAAACCACTCTTTTCTAAAACAATGTTCTTTTCAAAACTCATGTTTTTAACATTTTTCGAAACCAGTGGAAATGGTATTTTTTTCAATAAATTAAAAATGTTCAAAGTAAGAAAAAAAAAAGCAAGCATATAGGAACGGTATATTTTGTACTTATTGTTATACAAGTTTACAACGGCGTATCATAAAGAAATATTTTCGCGACCGCGTAGTAATAATACGCCGGCGGGTTCACGGCTGTTCCGCACCGGGTCGCACTTGCGGGTGCTCTTGCGTTTTGTTCACGTGATCTACTATAAATCTAGTGATTTAATTATTACCACGAAAAGTGAAATTGAAATAATTATTTCTCAATGTAAGTGATTATTTATAAATATGATAATACACTTAGTAACAATAAAACACTTTTATAATTACAAATACAGATCACTTGTGCACGCTTTAAACAGCTAAAAGACTATGATTTTTAAAATGAGTTTGGGTCTAAAAGAAAGATAATATCACTGCTCAAATACAAGTTTAAAGAATAAAGTTAATTTCATCCAATCACAGGTAAGGCTTAGGATATGAAAAAAACATGTTTTTTACATCTTAAAACAAAAGGGGAGAATTTCTTTTCAAATATACATGCGCGGTCATATAGAGATAAGGATTACTCTCAGTAAAGAAAGGAAAATTTTTGGGATTCGAGAAAATTAAAAGGATCTTACCGATCCAGCATATTTCAGTTTGAAATATATTTTATAAAATACATAATAATACATTGATTCTTGTCTATAACTGGATTCCTTTTGACCTGGTATTAGGCTTTAATCAGCCCTGGATACAAAAAGGCTTATCCTAAATTATCCTAATTTTAGGCCTAAGTAGTTATTTCACCAATTTTACAAACGAGTTCAGTTTGAATATGCTTTTGCCTGCTATTAGGCCTAATCGCCCTCGGGGTACAAAAAGGCTTATCCTAAATTTAGGCTAAAGTAGTTTATTGCACAACATTTTACAGAAAGAGGGTAGTTTCGTATCTGTAAGGAGTGCACGTTGTTGTGTTTTTCGTGTTGGATTGGTCATGTACATAGAAATAATAAAGAAATGCGAATTATTTAAGAACTTTGAAATCTTTTTAGTTAACATTGAGCGAATATAAATGTAAGTGAATAATGTTATTATATAAATAGGAACAATGTTTTATAAAAAATGTTTTTCTAGCAGAGAAGACTTATTTTGTTATTTTCTCTACTTTTAATGGTTAAGATGAATGTAAAGGCAGTAAGTCCCATAGAAAAAACATGGCATAGCTTGGTGTAAGGGGTGCTAGGGGCTTGCCTTATGATTTACTGATTTATTGTTTAGGGTAATTAAAATTATGTTTTTAATAAAATTCTTAATAAAAATTATTTTAAGACTTGATAGTTTTATAAAATTTATAACAAAAAACGTATTAGAAAAGTGTGTTTAATAATTCTTGCTTCAAAGGTTTCTTCCTTTTATATAGACGTTTAAGAACTTTGAAATAAATTTAGTTATAATTGAATGAGTAATATAAAATGTACGTGTTTTAATTAAACAATCAATGGTTTAATAAATTATCGTTAATGTTCATAGCAAATGAACTTATTAGATTGCTTAAGGTGCGTGGCGTGTGTGTTGTGGTGTGGTGTGTGTGTGTGTGTTGTGTGTGTGTGTGTGGTGTGTGTGTGTGTGTGTTGTGGTGTGGTGTGTGTGTGTGTGTGGGTGGGTGGGTGTGTGTTAAATAATAATAAAATAGGCATGAAGTAAAATACTAAGTATAATAATAAAATAATATAAAATTAAAATAATAATAATAAAAATAAATAATAAAAATAAATCAATAATAAAAATTTAAAATAATATATTAAAATAAAATAATAAAGAATAAAAATAAATAATAAAAAATAAAATCATAAACATCATAAAAATAATAAACTAATAGAAAAGTTTAAAACAAATAAACACATATGTTAATAATTTAGATTAAAGCAGTAAAGCATATGAGTTGAAGCAGTAACATATGAATTAAAGCAGTAAAGCAGTAAAACAAAAGCTACTAATCCCTTTGTTGCTAGGCACAGCGTTATTGATTTACTGATTTAACTGCTTTAAGGTATGTAAATGTACAAAAGTTAAAGCAGTTAAAGCAGTAAAACATAATGAGTTAAGCCGTAAGCAGTAAACAAAGCATACTATCCTTTGTTGCTATGTAAACACCTTATTGATTTACTGATTTTACATGCTTTAAGTATGTATGTTATAAATATTGAGTTAAGCAGTAAAACATATGAGTTAAGCAGTAAAGAAACAAAAACATACTAATCACCTTGTTGCTATGTAACACCTCTATTGTTTTCTGATAGTGTAGCTGCTTTAAGGTATGTAATGTTATGAAAGCAATATGAGTTAAAGCAGTAAATCTATATTCCAATTTATAGCAGTAAAGCGGTAAAACAAAAACATACTAATCCCCTTGTTGTCTGAGGATCGACGACCTCTATGTGAGTGTACCTCTGATTATTACTGCTTTTAAGGTGTGTAATGTTAATAAATATTGAGTTACAGCAGTATTATGAAGTTAGTAAGACAGTAAGCAGTACGAACAAAAGCAATATTAAATACTTTGTTGCTAGGGTAACACATCTTTGTATTTCTGACATTTATAGGTTAGGTCTGTAAAGGTATCTGTTTTTAATAAAATTTCGATACAATTGTGTAAAATAAATGATTTATACTATAGCCCTGTTGCTTTTCTTCTTAAATACAATTTTAAAAGAAAATTTGATAAATTAAAAAGTATTAAAGTAAAAATATAAAGAAAATAATGTTAAATAAGTTTCTTTGCTTCGGGAGCAAATCAGCAAAGCAGTAACACGTTTAACTTGGGGTCTCCTGTTCAATCAGGAATCTCTTGATTTCTGTTTTTTTACAGACTTCTTCTATCTGCTGCAAAAACTTGAAAAAAAAATCTTTAAGTATGAAGTAAAAATGAATGACTAAAGATTTTGAAAGAAATTTTTTGGAATAGTTTACATTGATATCACAACTATGAAATAGTGGCGGTTACGCGGTCTGTAATGAATTACAGTTTTAGGATCGCGAAAATGTTTTAATAAAAATGTTTAAGCACCCAATAATGTGAATGACCCCGTAGTATGCCCATTTTTTTCGTTAGGCGGGAATATTGCGCTGCGGGTGCACGCGGCGGGTCACGCGGCGGGCTCACGCGGCGGGCGGGAACAC
>JABUQX010080877.1:15000-42438 GCA_015478945.1 Trachelipus rathkii
AACCACAGTGAAAGCACAGGTTGCTAAATTGCAAGTGCGACTCAACATGAGTTAAGTTAATCAGAAAGCGTAATTTCTTACTGCGCGAGTTCTTGCTTAAATTTCGCTAACCTTCACTATGTTGAGTTTCTTTTCCGACTTTGCCATATATATTCTACTACTTTTTCTGTTTCCAGTGCATGCTACGCACTTTCCCCCCAGTCTTGGGAGAGAAGCAAACTGTGACTTTTTACTGACCTAAATGTTCGGTTTTCGTAATGTGTTTTTCTGTTTCTGTAGTCTTCTTTTGAAAAGACTTTCAGATTTTTCAGGCTGTATTTTTGTCACGTTGTTCTATTCAACTTTTACCATTTTTTTACGAAATGACTTCAAACTTGTATCTTAATAGATGGTGTCATTAGCTTACAAAATACACGAATGAGAATCGCTTTTAAAGAACATTTCTAACTTCTTCACCTCTCCCCAATAGCTTCTTAACCCTCAAACCAAAAAACATCCTTGTGGCACTCTTTACACTCTCTTCAGCATGCCTTAGGTCTTTTCTTAAATCCGGACCAGGGTGTGTGCAAAAACTTAATTTGACTAAAAAGCTATTTATAACAGCTTACTTTATACTTTGTCAGCAATTGTAGCCACATTGCCGACTAATTCATTACATATCGGTCGGCTTCTAATTCTTGTTTTCTACCAAAAGCCAAAATACCCACTTTCGAACCCATGCTACTGCGCTGCTAAATAATATTTCTCATCCACATACCCATGCATTCGCCATTGATATGTCTTGTACAACTTTGTATTTGAGTTACTAAATGAAGAACTTGCCTTTTTACCTAATTAATTAATTATTTGCACTTATTGTCGCTAAGCAGTTTATCAAATATTTTCGATCTTTATATTCCATATTATTCTTTTTATAGGTAGCCATTTGGTATATCTGCAAACTTAGAAACTTTATTTAATACCCCATTGATCTAATTATATATATATATTATATTATATATATATTATATATTATATATATAATAATATATATATATATATATATATATATGATATATATATTATATATAGTATTAATATATAATATATATAATATATATTATATCTAATAAAGCATATAATATTATTATTATTATATTCTATATATATATATATATTATATATATTATTATATGATATATATATATATATATATATATATATTTATATTCACTCAGCTCAGTATCCGGTATGCAGAGGATACTCTTGAGGCAAAGGGGCTTTTATCAAACGAAAGTACGCTAACCTCCTTGGATCTCCTCTAACAAATCTTTCTGGCTCTTGCAAAACATCTCCAACACTTCTGATAATCTCTTTCCTCTCTTATTCGATTGATGGCTTCTGGTTGCTAACTCTCAAATGAAAAGGCTATCTCTTCGGCACTATTTTTTTAACTCAACCTTCAGAATTTTGAATATTCTCCTCAATTTTATCTTCACTATCCTCGTTCTCTCTCCTTCCTTCCTGATTACTATGCCTTTGCCTGTGATTAATTTGATCGGGTGCATGGGCTCCTGGAATCTATGAACGTTAAGAAGGTGGGTGGCCGGATGGCATTCTCCGCGTTTTGAGGGATGTGCTTTACGTGCTTGACCCAAGCCTCGCCCTTATGTTCTATGTCTCAATACTGACTTTCCTCAGTGTTGGCAGCAACGCACATGTCCAACTGTTTTCCGAAAACGGAAGCCGTCTGATCCTTTACATAACTATCGCCTATGCTCTCCTTGATTATCATCTAAGATCTTTGAACCTTCTTAACTCTCACTTCTTAGCCACCTGGAATCTCATTCTCCTTTTTTCGATTCAACAGTACGGCTTTCGGCGTTCAAGGTTTACTGCGATATACTTCCTATTTAACCGATTTATAGGTTTTCGCTCTTAGGAACTACGGGGAGACTTGGCGTGGTGGCGCTCGACATATCCAAAGCATTTGACCGGGTATTTCACGCGTCACTGCTCTCCAAAGCTCCCTCCATTGGGTTTTCCCTCTTCTCTTTGCTTAATTATGTCTAGCTTTCTGTTTCAAGTCGCACAATATGCTGTGGTTGTGGGAGGCTTTCTTCTTCTTTTTTTGTGATCCTTCTTGTTCCTCAGGGTTATGTCTTATTCTACTTTATTCTATTTTTATTCATTAATGATCTTCTACTGCAACATCTAACTCTATCCATCATATGCCGATGACTGACTTTCACTCTTAACTAATTTCTAATATCTGTTCCCTCTTTTTTACTTCTAGAATTTCCCTCTCGTTTAATCTTTCCGATTCTATTCTCGTTGATTTGAGAAATTTCCGATTGGGGTCGTCTCAACCTTGGTGAATTCAATTCTTTAAAACTCAACTTCTCTACATCTCCTTCTAAAACACCTTCTAACTTATTTATATTTTTCGCATAAATTATCCTTTTGTGAATATAACTCCTTCGGCTTACATAAACAAAAAAATGTCTTAGGAACTCACATCACAACGTTGTTAAGGAGGCTTCAAAACTGGGAGTTTGTTTGACTGCGGAGACTTTTTTTTCCTCTTCTTCAGTTTATCCAGCTATATCAGAGCTCATCGCCTTTTTATGGAGTACTGTTCTCATATCTGGGGGGGGCTATGGTTTTTCACCCGGCTTTTGGACAGGGTTTGAGTCAAAAGCCAAAAGGTTAAAACTGTTCTTAACTTTCCAGTTCACTTGACCCTCTTATTTGGGAGCGATGTTGGTGCCTTTTTCCCTCTTATTCTATAGGTACACAGCGGCGGTGTTCGAGGAAGCTTAGACTCGCGTACACCACCTTTACGAGGCTCTCCGTAGCACAAGGTGTGTTGTGTTGGCACACGAGTTTTGTGTCGATCTTGGTAACTCCAGGCTAGTATGGTACTTTTCTTCTTTCCTGCCCACTCATGTTCTGTGGAATTAGTCTTCATCTTCTGTGTTTCTGCTGAATTTAATCGTCCCTCTATTTTAGGCTGCGTTGATGTCATACTGGCGTAATTTTGAGCCTAGTGGATGAAACTTTGGTGTGCACCACCCCTCCCTGAATAGGGCTTATAAAGCTTATTAAACAATGTAAAAAAAAGAAAAAAAAAAAATATATTATGTCCAAAAGTAAGTGTACTGATGTCGCATTTAATTATGTCTTGGACTTGCTGAAATTTACAAGTTATCTCTTCAAAGTAAAAGTATTTGATCCTTGCGAGGTTCAGCAGCGGTTCCATGTTTCTGCATTGTTCTAGCAGTAGCCGGAAGTCTTTTCCAGAAGTGTGTTTAGTTTACACGTGTTTACAGTATTTTTTATGCTTTTCCATCGTACCAAAATAATGACCGCTACAACTTCATTTTAAACTAGGGAGAGTAGAAATCGCACAGGTAGCTAGTCTGGCCGGTATGGGGATGTGGAAGTCATTGAATGTTTTTCTTACCAGAAATTTTTCATAATTGAAGCTCAGTGCGAGATGGGGTGATTATATATATATATATATTTTATATTATATATATATAATTATATTTATATATATATATATATATATATTATATTATCATAATATATATATATATATATATATTCAGTATATATATATTCTATATATATTATATATATATATATATATATTATATATATAATATATATATTATATATATTAATATATATCTATAATATATATATATGTATTATTATTTATATATATATATATATATATTATATTATATAGTATATATTATATATATTATATATATTATATATATTATTATATATATTTTATATATATATTATAATATATATATAATAGTATATATATATACTATTATTATATATAGTTATATATATATATATATATATATAATATTATATTATATTATTTTATATTATCTATATATATAATATATATAATATATATATATATATTTATATGATATATATATATATAATATTATAGTATAACTATATATATATATATATATATATATATTATTACTATATATATATATATATATATTATATATATATATATATATATATGTATTATATATTAATATATATATAGATAATATATATATAATATATATATAATATATATATTATATAATAATATATATTTATATTATATATTAATATATTATATATATATATAATATATATAGAACTGTACATGAAACTTACATCTAGTGTCATCTACTCATGGATGATTTTTCTTAAAAATGAATAGCATTGCACAGTTCCCTCCTTCCTTTTCCATTAGGTATGATTTTATAATGTTAAGAGCAGAAAAAGGCCGTTCACCGCTGCTTGCTTTTGAATGTAGATATTACAGCAATTGCCGTTCTTGTACATGTTCTGGATACTTATCGTGGCCTCTTCTAATTTAAACTTCTAAGTTATATCAATTTTTTCAACTTCCTTATCAGTGCAGCAGAGAAATTTTTTAAGTTATGGATATTGTGTACAATGATGAGGGAAAACCTTGACCTTTTCTTGAAACAGTCGAAGCTTTCGACTAAACTCTTCAATATCTAGAAGTTTCATACTCATTTTTCTGAGCTTTCGAAAATGGACTTGAGAAGGTAGTAAAATGGAAGTTGTAGGCTTCATCCTTACCCATGGTAGGATGTATTGTTTTCTTCTTGAATTTCTTGCAACCTTTTAATACTAATGGTCACGTTTGCAAGTGCAGATTTAGCTTTTTTGTTGTTGATTTCATTTAAGATTACTGTTTAGATGGAATTAATATAAACAGCTGTAGTATAGAATACATTGTCAATGAGAGAAATTTCTCTTCGTACTTGGAGTTTTTTTATTTCTTCAGAATCTTAAATACAGATGGGATAAGGTTGAAAGGTTGATTCATTAGAATATAATCAAATTGAAACCATAAGGTGCAGGTTTAAAAAATTTCGAAAGTTTGCACATTGCATTTTGATGATGTGGAAGTCGCAAGTGAGTGAATTTGTTTGAAGCGATTGAAGTCACTCAAGAGTCAAATTCATAACTTGTCAGCTAAATTTTTCTGATTCACTCTACTATCTTGAGTTCTCGCCGACTCCAACTCCGACTCACTCCCGACTTGACCTCTTGAAAAGTTACGACTCCGCTCCGACTCCGACTCCACCGTCTTCAACATTACGACTCTGCTCGATCGAAATCTACACCCTTTTCAAAAATACCCGACTCCGACCGACTCCGACTCCCTCTTCAAAACTATCGACTCCCCGACTCCGACTACCGACTTCCCGACTCCGCGACTCCGACTCCGACTCCGACATCCACAACCCTGGATAAAAGGTAATGGTTGTGATTGAGGACAGTCTCGGTGTGAAGTATGTTAGATGGTGAGCAGCTTTAAGAAGTGTCCGAGTTTAAATATATATATGTTGGAAAAAAGGGAACGGATGATGCAGAGTGTAGTAGGAAAGTGTGAATGGCAGGAGGTGGCAGGTGCCATTAAATGTTTGGTGGATGTAAGGACCTAAGTTAGTGCGTTAGGATCTTTTACATGAGGGTAACGTTGTTGACCTGTGTTAATGTAATTGCGTAATGAGACTATGGTCTGGGAATAAAGGTATAAGATCTAAAGTACAATGTGTTTAGATGGACAATCTTAGGAGGCATGATTTAGGTTGGAGAAGAATTGATAAAATGAGGAAATGAACGTATTAGAGAGAGTGGTGTGGTGTAAAGAAAGGGTAAATGAGAGAATCAAATGCCCAAAAAAAAAGTTTTTTATGATTGAACTGGTTTGGTCTGTGGGAAAGGATGGAATGCATCAGTTGGTTTGGTTAGTGGATGTTAGTGGTGAGGTGTGCTGGGAAGAAACGACCGGCTGGGAGACTGAAGAAAAGTGGCTTGAGTCGTAAAGGAAATTAGCTGGGGAGAGAATGTGATTTGGCAAAGGCGAGAAGAACGGTGCATATAACAGGAATGTGAATGGTGGGGTTTTGTGGGAGGTATGGTTGTAAGCACTGGGCAAAGCAATTATCCACATTCCGCCACGCAAGACATACGATCGCAGGGTCCGTGCGGTCCGTAAGCTTAAATGTTATGGATTTTTCTGACTGCGGACGAGTTTTCAATCAAAAGGGATAAGGGGGCGGTAGGTGGGGTTGGCTGAAATGATTCCACAGATACTTACTTTATTTCTGTTTCCGGTGGCATGTTAGTCTTCCGCAGTCTTGGGGGCGGAAGGTGGGTGATGTATATATATATATATGTAGTATATTATATAATATATATATATATATATATATATATATATTATATATATAATATATATATTATATAATTCTATATACTATATATTTATATATATATATATTTAGTATCTGGCAAGTTTTTTTCATAAGTATCTTGTAATTGGTACATTGTACCATGTCTTTGTAACTTAGTCTTGAACAAACTCTAGAGTACTTGTGAACTTGTACTTGACAAAATGTTCTTGAACAAAAGTTTATCAATTATATAATTATTTATATAGAATATTATATATATATATATAAATATATTGTAGATAATATTTAAATAGCTTTAAGAGAGCTATAAGTTATAGATTATATACTATAAAAATTATATTTATTGAATAAATATATTAACATTAATCAATGTTTGTATTATTAATATGATTATTAGCAGCGATTTATGCTATTCTTTACTACTAAATATGATATATATATATATATTTTATTATGATAAATATATATATATGATAGTTTCAACTATATATATAATTATATCTATTATAATATATGGGATACCATATAAATTTATATATAATATATATTAACAACGAAAGAATCAAACATGGTCATGAGTTTAGCCTTAACTTATATATCAATGGAATATCCTAACTTTGTTTATTTTTATGTTATGAATTCTATATCCATTTTTTTACTCATTCTCAATATCTCTCTTTTTGGATATATAGGTTACTTTTTGACTTTACTTTCCTATTAATTTAAAGCTTTGTCTATTTCGACGGGATTTCAGGGTGCGGTTTTTCATGAACGCTTGTAAAATTACACTCTTCAAACCTGTATATATTTCATTCAAGAAACATTTACTGCTTTACCGTTCCTTTACTCGACTCTACCTCTCACCAGTGAACACCATAAACCTTTTGGTCCAGACATAATTCAAATTATCTAGGAAACCATATACAATAATTGCTACGCTGGATTCAAAATCAGTTGGGAGTTCAGATTAAGATTCAGAGTGTTTTTTTTATATTCACCATTGTACGTGGAGTAATGTTCTCACATATTGATTTGAGTTTCAGTCTATTTTAGAAATTGTTTGTCTCTTTAGACTAATAAATTTTCTGATACTTTCAAACTCCCTCGACATCTCTTTGATGACTTTAGCAAGTCTCACTTATTTTATTCTAAGATAACACAAGACACGGGGTTGAAGGAGTTGAAACATCTCAATCGTACCTAGTCAAACATAAAGGAAAATTTATCTCATTTCCCTTGAAACATAGGGAGTGCCTTACTTTCGCTGCTTCGCATGACTTTAAATTCTTTGGTTGCTCGTTGTGATGCTTCCTTTTTTTCCATCGGTTCTCCTTTTGTTTTGTGATATTATTCCCGGATACTATTCTCGGCCACGTGCATTGTGCTTTTTTTCTGGGTTCTGATTTAAGATTTTCTCTATCATTTAATCTAAAGGGTCTGTGCTTACCGGAGGCAAATTTACAGGTCAGCATTGGGTAACTGTGGGTGGATTTTTCCTTTCATTTTTTATTATTCTGCTTTTTTTACTTGAAAAAGGAGAACTCTGACCGTGTCGGTACCTGCAAAAAAGGTGGCATGATCAAAAAATGTAACTTTGGGGTACTTAGACAGGAAAAATGATTTTGGAGAACAGTGGTTCAATAATAACAACTAAGTACTTCTTGACTATACGCAGAAAGAAACCTAAGCTATTTAAATAATTAATAAATATCAACTACCGTAACTTACAACTAACTTAGAAACACACGGATAGACAAACTAAATTACCAAATAACTAACTACCTACAACCTATCGAATTGCTAACTATAACTAAGGATCTAAGAATTATATCCCATTTATAACGTATAAGATAAAAGAACGTTCTAATTCTATGTACCTGACTTCATTGATTGAATTGATTGATTCTTCACAAATATGATGATGACACTATATAACTAACGACAAGCAATTAGTTTTCAATTGAAAAGGTAACAAGTTTCTAGAGTTTCTTTTTCAGATGAAAATTGTGAGCAGTTTTAAGTGAGCTTGTTGTGTGTGGAAAATCGAAAGAATTTGACACAAACTCGAAGAATTAATTTACAAGCGAGTGTTTAATTTGAAAAAGATCGAATTGATATATATATATATATATTAATAGTTATTATACTATATATTTATATATATTATTATATATAATATATATATATTATATATTATATTATACTATATATATTATATATATATTAGAGATTAAGTGTGACATCGTTAATCCGCAATCCGCATCGCAGGCATCCAAATGCCGCAGGCATCCACATCCACATCCGCAATCAATCTCTGGAACTCCGCATCCGCAACGAATCTTGGAACATCCGCATCCGCATACCGCTTTCAGATTCAAAAGACATCGCATCCGCATCACGCATCCGACACTTTTTTTTGAGGATGCGGGATGTGATATATATATATATTATATATATAATTAATAAGATTATTTTTAAATCATTTTTAATCGATTTATATATTGTAAAGATTACTTGGAGATATTATATAAACAACAATATCTCGTATTATATTATAAATATATATATAATATTTATATGTATAAGTATTTCATAGTAAAATAAATTTGCTAAATCATATAAAGTTTTTTTTTTTTTTAATTTTATGCTTTTATTTTTTGAAATGAAAAATTCTTTTGTTTAAAATTTATTAAAGTATTCAAGACACGAGAATTTTTCACCACTTTTTGCAAGTGAACAATTATTTAGCTCAGCTGGTCTCATTTACAATAAGAAGCGTATGCGACTTCTGGGCGAGAAGGCAGAAACCCCTTATTTTTTAAAGCATAATTTTAAATATATAAATTTTGGGTATTAGAAATTGTGCTTTTCAAAGTTAGGAGCTTATATTATTGTAAGGCACTTTTCTATCGGGTGGAGTTTGGGGAAGTGGATGGTGGATGAAAGCGAGTTTGGTCTTCGTCGCCTCTGAGAATACTTTCACTCATTTAAAAGGGCCAATTTTTTCTCTCTTCTCTCATCTCATCTCTCTTCTCTATCTCTCAGTTTCTTCTCTCGTCTCTCTCCATATATATATATTATATATATATATTTATATATATATATATATATATATATATATATATAATATATATATATCTTATATTTATAATATATATATTTATTAAATATATATATATATAATATTTATATTATTTTGTGCTGACATTCGCATCCGCATTCGCATCCGCGCGGATGTGACATTACATGCACCTTCGCCTCGCTGAACCGGGATGTAGAAAAAACTGGTGACCGAGCATTCACATCCGCATCCATGGACGTAGCTCGACATCGACTAGATATCACACAGTAGCACTGCAATCCGCGTGTGTGTTGATTTCCAGATATATATATAATAGTGGCTGTTGTAGTTAGTATTATTATTTTACGGAAAAGTATAGATATTATATAGCTGTCAACTACATATATGTATAATATTATTTATTTTATACTATAAACCCTATCTATTATATATATTATATATATAATCGTACTTAATAGTTATAGTAGATTCAATCAATATAACTTATATATGCTTATATATCTTACGAACTGATGTTCCTATACATAATTCTATATATTCTTATATATATATATATATATATATATTATATATATATATAATATTATTATATTAGTATATATATATATATATATATATATATATTATATTAATATTATATATCTAATATATATACAGTATAATATTATATATTAATATATATATATATATATATTATCTATATATATAATATATTATATATATTTATTATTTATATATATATTATATAGTATATATATTTATATATATATATATATGAACTATTTATATATATATTATATTTTATATTTTATATTAGTGGACTGGAATTGGAAAAGAGTGCCATCTCATATTAAATATGAAGCTGATATTAATTTTAAATAAAGTTTATATAATTAATAACATATATATAATAATATAATAATCATTCAATAATATAAGTAATAATAGATGATATAATATTAATGATATTATAATATTAATAATAGTTTTTTATTATTATTATTATTTATTATTAATTAATTATTCTTATTTATTTTATTATTATTATTATTATTATTATTAATAGTAATAATATAATATATATTATTATTTTATTTATTATTTTATTATTTTATTAATTATTATTACTATTATTAAATTTTTATTATTATTATTATTATTATTATTAATTATTATTATATTATTATTATTATTAATTATTATTATTTATTATCTATCTATTCATTATTATTTTTATTATTATTATTATTATTCAATTATTATTTCAGAGAATGTTGGAAGAGTGTTTTAAAGAATACATCTTCCAGGCAGAGAGACGTATATACTTAAGTTGCATTTTTGGCGACTCGCCCACTAATTTGCCTAACGTATTCCTTCTTATGAATTGTTGGTATTCATTTACTTGTTTAGCACCTTTCATTTTTACTACTATGAGGACGTGGCACGTGGTGCCACTACTACTATGACTATAAACAAGTAATTAGATTCACAGATGATGCAGTATCTAATATTCTATAAAACTTATTCTTAAAATTATTAAAATTATTGTGAAGTAGTTTAGGCAATAGATTTGGTGACCAAATTTCTAGAACGCCTCAGCTGTTTTGTTGTTTCCACACTCCTTCTAGCCTGTTTCTAAGCATGCCTAGTTTTTAGCTCCTGGTCCGTGGTTAGGTGTAAATAAAGGGGTTATGGGTAATGAAGGTTACTCGGAGTCTTTTTTCCCGTGTTTTCTGAGCGGTATGAATAACCTTAAGGTGAGCCGGTGCGGAGCACCGTCCATCATTCTCTGGGGTGCTCGGGTGCAGTTTGCATACGGAAATATTCATGTTTGTGGTGTCAAATTAATCAAGGTATAATAATGGGTGGGGATCCGTTTCCCTGCATCAGAGAAACGATCGAGCCACCCGTGAGATATTTCGCCCGCACAATTTTTCACATGCTGTCGGTGCACAGCTCAGACAAACAAAAAACTTGTTTATGTCATTAGATGACGTCCAGAAGTTCTGTACTTTCATAAAATAGATTTAATATATTTTTAGATATATTTATTTAAAAATACTTTTAGAATGATGGGTTTTGAACCAAGATCATCAATGCAATATGTCATTTTTGCGAAAACCAGAGATTGCACACGAACCGTTAAGTAGGGAAGGGGCTGGAATGCTTCGGGATCTTAAGCTTACTTTTAAAATAGAATAAGCTAATCGCAAAAGGTCAGCTGTTACCAGCAACATAAAACCTGAGAAGATGGAAGATGAACCTTTGGAACATTTGTCTCCTTTTCAGAAAATATATATAGTGTATAGGCATGAACCTAAAAGGAAATATATGAAGTTGTAATAGGATGCTGATCTCTTATGATAGAAGACGATGTTAGTATATACAAATTCAATGGATATCCTATATATAGATATGAATAGTAGGCGTAATTATTAGTATGCTGCTAGTTGATATAAGTGAAGAATAAGTAGGTTGTCGATAATAAATTGCCACCCACAGTAATGTATCAGCAGAAAGAGATACCTATGTCTGAGGGGAAATGATTTAGCAACTTGGGCACAAGGAGAGACTTGTCATCAGCCCGAGGATGGTTAGTGGTACGAGTGAATAAGATACGATGCGCACGATGGAGCTGAATAATGTAAAAGCGCAGTGAGCATTGTTTAGCTAGTCGTATGGTGTAAATAATTCAGAAGGTAGTACGATTGTTTTAGAATACCTATTAGAGCCACTGCGTTAACAAGCAGATATGAGTGTGGTTATAATATAGTATAATCTATAATAATATGTAAATAATATGCTAATGTATATTATGATACGAAATAGTTATAATTATAAGAGTAGGAATATGATAAGTAATGAATAGTAGTAATTAATAACATCGTGACTAGTAGTATAGATATACGTGATCTATCCGCGTGATATATATATAATACGATGCGTGATTATAGTGTAGAGCTAGGAAAGATCGTATAATGATTGATATAATAAGTGATATTAGAGTATAGTATGAGTAATCTCTATATATATAATATATTATTATATATTAGTTCTTATATAATAAATATATTTATATATATAATATGATAGTGCACGATAAACGAAATGATAGTTAGTTATAGTAGAGTCTATATACATTATATGAAGTATAGCACGTTATGTAGAGTATCTTAGGTAACTTATAACTTTTATCTTAGTGTTTATAATATAATATATATATATTTATACTATTTAGATATTAGACGTGCTATTTACACAAAGCAACCGCACCGGTACATGTAAGTACTAATACACATATACGAGTATGCATATGTGTGATTGTATATGTGTATAACAGTCATTATAATATGAATAATATAGATCAGTAGTTAGGCTGAAGCTGTGATAATTGAATACGCTAACTAGGTAATACTGTAAGGTATAGTAATAAGGTAGACGTCGACATGCATATCGTATATCTGGTATGATCTATATCTAGTAGAATTATATAATATATTATATATAAGATACCTATATATATACTATATTAAAATAGTATAGAGTGGATATGTCGAAGATGCTAGTATACCAATATGATACGATATAGTACATCGAGTATATAGTATATATATTGTTGATATATATATATATGTTATATAAATATGCTTATATCTATAGTATATAGAGAGTATATATGTATCATCGAATAATATAATGAAGATCGAAACGTAAATCAGATTAGCCTGACGCAGCGTCGAGGCTTCGCGTTAAGCACTGCGAGAGAATTAAGATTACTTTTACTAGCAATATATTGGTGATTAAGATATTGTATATATAATAAATATAATATATACTAATTCCTGAGAGTACTCTCATGTGATATCATAAGTGTGTCTCTCTCATGCTCTCGCTATAATATATATATTGTCTACCCTCCACCTCTATATATTATATATATATATTATATTTTTTTTACTTGACTCATACTCTCTATCATGTATATATGTATATAATATATATATATATAAATAGCTCATCGTTGTAATATACAGGAGCGTGCTTACCTGGGTAAGGGTGCACTACATTCAGTCGGGACTCATATATATATATATATAATACTTTATGTTCTCTGTGTGTTATAGAGTTTGTGATGAGTGAGTGGGCTATCCTCTGTAGATAGTGACCTTGAGGGAGAGTGGTAATTGTTGACTTTTATAGCTTAATTCTATATACTAACTATATATTATTATAATATATATATATATATATTACATGCTAATGATATCTTAATAGTAGATGGGTATGGTATAGAAAGCATAGAAATTATCAGAATGCGAGTAGATTATAGAGTCGAAATTTTAAAAATAGTGCAGATGTTCGCATTTGGATACGTGAATCGTGGCGAGTGGAAGCAATAATCATCCGAAGGAGGTGTAAAACCTTGTTATTGGAAAGAAGTAAATCTATGGGAAACGGGTAGTATATCTGCTCATAAAGTAGTGCGGAATACGGAACGTATCTGTAGTTAAGGGAAGGCCAGCATCAAAGCGGTAGGTGGATAATTTAATGAGAATTTTACTTATTTATTTTTTGCACCAGAAATTTTAAAGATTGTTTTTATCGTATAAATAATATTTATACCATTTTAGGGTTGAGACCCAGAGCTGAGCTTGAAACTGATTGAAATTGAGATCGAGTTGACAACAGCAGCAGGATCATTGGTCGACTTCGACGTCTGGATAACGGAGCATCTTGAACGAGTCGGAGCGGGCGGATTTTGGACCAGTAAGTTGAAAAAGTGCAGTGTAATTGGTGGTGCTGCACTAAGAGTGACGGACGTGTTGCACTGAGTCATGTGTTCTAAGTCGTGACGAGACAGGGGATCCGGATATCGGGGAGAGTTGATAAAGTTCGGTTGTTTGATTGAAACTAAATTGTAAGTTATTTTGATTTTTTGATGATTTATGCAAAGAATACAATAAAGGTTGCATCTGTTCTGGGTGTACAGATTAATTCAAAGTGTTGTGTTGTTGGGGATATTTAATACGAAAAGCTCGTGTGGGTAAGCTTCCTTTTATTTGGAAATTAAGTTAGTTATTGTTTTCTGCGTTTATTTATGGGTTATCGATGTGAAATTTTTTATATTTTTTTTTTAGGTTTACACATGTTTTTTAAAGATATAGAAAGAAGGGTTGTTAAAATAAAAAAAAGTTCCTAATAAGGTTGAATTTGTGCATTTTAATATATTTTAGAAAATTGTTATTTTTCTTTTTCCTCTTCCATTTTGTATTGCAATTTAAAGGTGTTCAAAGAGAGGAGCAGTTGCAATATATATTATATATATATATATTATAATATAGTTATATATATATATATTTGTTATATATATAGTATATATAGTATATATATATATATATATATTTTACTATGTGTATATATAAATATATATATATTTATATTATATATAGGATATATATATATTTAGTATAGTTATATCACTATATATATATACTATATATACTAACTATTATATTAAAATATGCTATAGTATATATATATAGTATATATATTGTATACGTATATAATACATTTACTATATACAGTATATCTATATAGTAGGTATATACATAATATATATCTATATATCTATACATATATGTAGTAATAGTATATAGATATATAATTCATAGTATTTATCTACATTGGGTCTAGAATATAGTGTAACTAAAATTAGATGTTAGTAGGCGTTACTTCATGATGTGCTATACGGTATAGTACTGTGAAATTATTACTATTAATCTTATAGTATTATAGCTCACACTTATCATATATTCTATAAGATCCTAGAATTATATAATCATATATATATACCGTATTATATCAATGATAATTACAAGATATATATAAATGTACTACGTAGTCGGAGTGCACTACTATAATATACATTATTGCATCGGACGTCTGAGTATTTAAGTGACTATATTTCCTATATGCTATATATGCATAGTTAGCCCTTAATGTAATACCGTATATAATAAGTAGTATATATTAGTAATATAAGTATATAATAAAGGTTATAGCGTATAAAGATGTAGATTATATTATGTAGTACTAAATACGATTGCTCTACCTAGTATCGCATGGTATATGAATATAAATAATAAGGGTTCTATCTATAGTGAGACTAAATGATATATGGTATAAGATTATACTACGATACAACATAGCTATATCTAGAGTATCTTACGTATCTATATAAATGCGTGATAGTATTATATATAATACTATTATATAAATCTATATAAGGTAGTACGTATTGTATTGGTAGTAGTGCGTTAAGCGATCTCGTACGTACTGGATTAAGACTGATATTATATCGTGATGATACTGATAGTTGTTACTATATATATATATTATGAGATATATATATATATTAGTAATACTATATTAAATATATATACATAGTATACTACTATATTAGTATATACTCATATATTAATAATATACCTACATAGTATTTATAAGTTTCTATATATTATATGCATAATATCTTATATTCATCTACCTATCACTTATATTATTATTACCTTCGCTTAGTCATAATATACTATATAGTATATACTATATATATAGTATATATATTAGCTAGATATAATAGGGTATATACTGACGCGTATGATATAATAGTCTGATTATAGTTATATAGAAAGTAGATTAGTCCTAGAGCTATATATATATCCGGATATACTAATATAGTTATTAGATATATACATAAATTCTGAGTAATTATGATAACTATATATAATCACCTTGTTAGGTCAGTATAATGGTAAGTATAGCTAGGTAATAGTTATATATATATAACTTATACATATATATAATCATATAAATGACAATAATATAGTATACGCGAGGTAGCGATATGATCTACGTATTAATTAGTAATATATATATATAATATAGATAGAGATAGACCAACTAATGGAAATATTATTAGAGATAGATATATAGAGAGTTAGTGTTTTAAGTTTTAGATTCCTAAGAGCATTCTCACCAAAGATGCGGATTGCTCGGTATGCAAGATGGGAAAATGGCAGGTAGAAAGCAATTAACATAGAAAGATCCCGTAGAAGAAATGTAAGAAAGTATAATGAATATCTTTGTTTAATGTTTATTTACAAGATATAAGGAAGATCTATTATTATTCCACTACTCACGCGTACACGTCTCGCCGTGCTTGGGAAGGCAGTCCGACCCAAGGCGGGACGAGGGCAGACGTATTCTATAGTGATAGGGAATCAAGCAGGAACCGAGCATTGAAAATTGAGCCTGAAGTCGGACCCGAAAATTAACGGATTTATAACGGTGAAATTACAATCGGGGAAAGAAAGGAAGGCATTTTTAGTCATTTTGTTTGATCTTAGGAAAACAGAAGTCAAATGAGTCAGTATTTTCTTGCTTGCCTGAAGTTGGGACGTAACTTAAATTCTATTGCAAATGACGAAGCCTCTCTCTCATATTTGGAAGTTTTTTTTTATGGTGTTAAGTATTCACTTGAATGGATTAGTTAGTCAGTAACTTTTCCATGTTCACAGTTTAATGTTTACTCCGTTGGTATTAAGATTTAGTAATACGTAACCTTTCGTTTATAAAGGATTTTAATATTTGTTGTTGTGCTCATTCATTCGAAAAGTTTAACGCTTGCTCAGTTGGCATTTATTGATACGTGACCTGTTTATTTTAAGGAATTTGCATATTTGATATTGTGATTACGTGACTTTTTATTTACAAAGAATTTTGGATATTTACTATTACGCTTAAGAAATTAACAGGTGGCATCTCATTGTTTAATAAACTTTTTGTGCAAATATTAACACAGGTCTCACAAACATTGCGGTGGCATTCTTCGAAAGTATGAATTAAACAATGATGAAAATCGGTGTCGTCTACCAGAAATACCGAACGTGACTTATTTTACTATTTATAGATTTAGGTTTATTTTAAGTTTAGGGATTTATTATTGAATATCGATATTATTTTGGGGATTTGATATTGAGTATCGATATTATTTTAGGTTTAGGGATATGATATTATTTTGGGGATTTGATATTGAATATCGATATTATTTTGGGGATTTGATATTGAATATCGATATTATTTTAAGTTTAGGGATTTGATATTGAATATCGATATTATTTAAGGTTTATGGTTCAATGTTTGAATATCAATATTGAAAATATAATGATAATGATTTGAACTAAGTAGAGATGTGTTGCTTAAATGTGTGTTAAATATATAAAGAAAATAGTATTTGTGTTTTACCTCTCCACTTGTTGCTTCGAATATTTAAGATTAATCAGGTTAAACAAAGTCATTTTATAAAGCTTTGGAAAAGTAATAATCGATTATTTCTCTCAGGTTACGATATATCATTGCTCCTCAAAGAGAATATAAGGCTAAATAATTTATTGAACGAACTTACTCATCCATTAATATACAATATATCTTTTGTTGTTATATCACCAGGCTTTCTCCATCTCTTATCCCTCTTTTTTATTACAGTGGTAGCCAGTAGTGTGTGGACCGGTATTCTTGACCTCGCGCCGATGGAGAAAGGAAGGAAAATTCCGTTGAATCAATGGGGGAACCCGAAGAAGTGTGTCGTGTGTCGGGCGACGACGCATTTTGGGGTAAATTGCCCGTTAAGACGCCATTGGGTCTTAAAATATTATGTATTTTCTCATATTGAGTTCGAATCACGGACATAAAACCCATAGTTTCGAGGGCGGCGCCTTCTTTTAGGGGTCCAATACTCTTCTAAGCCCCGCCCCTTTATATTTCCCCTCTTTATTAATGTTAATGAATTCGTATCGTTCTTTGACTTGTCACCCATCCTGCTGATGGTGTCTTACCCTTTGTCCAGGGTGTTTAACCCGGTACGCCCAATATGTGATGGGGCTGTGCCCCAAAACTTGAAAATGGTCAGAGATATATGAAATTTGATGAGTGAATAGAAGAGGCATGAGGGAATAAAGTACTGAGGTTTACTTAAATATCGATTCAAGTGAGACGATATGGTGCGGTGCAGCATAACGTTAGTGAACATGTACTTAACACCATAATATTAGGGTATTTATATAAGTTTTCAACTATGTAGAACATAATGACATTGTTTCAGAACTCTCAGTGGTGTGAGAGAGACCCCAGGTTTGGGCTCTCTAAAAAAACATGGGTTGCTAACAGATAAAGACAGAGGGCTGTATAAGAAGATGGAGTAAGAAGAATTCCCAAATGTCGGAGCAGCTGAGTAATTGTATGCACCGGTGCTTTACCCGGAGGCCGAGCCGGTGCTGGAGCTAGAGTCATAAGAATAATCACAATGCGTAGGCGAGGAAGACGGTTTCAACTCTCTATCAGGTCACGTGAAGGCCAACGTGAACGCGAAGGTGCGCGCACGCCGCAGGCGCGCCCCGGTGCGAAACCGACGCGTGCGCCCGCAGGCACTGTATTACTGCGCGAAATCGAAAACAGTTTTTAATTGCAACGTTAATGTAAACTTTTAATAAAGTGATTATACCATTTTGTATTTTCCTTTCAAATAACCCGTTTTCTACACTATGAGTCCCAATTTTATTTTATACTTAAACATTTTCAATTTTGTTTATAGAAAACCCTGATATATTGTTAATTTTTTTTTTAAAAAAAATGTTTATTATCGACCCTAATGCTGTAAGTCAATAAGGCAGTTGCGCAATCAGCCCCATAGGGGCCCACCCCTCTCACTCCTGCTATGTTGTATGCCCTTACGGTTTTACTGTACGAGCCCGGTTCGGTGAGGTCCCACGCACTATCTGAAACATTTTGTAAAAAAATAACTTCACTCATTTATTAAACATTGGAATAAAATAAATATATATATATATATATATATATATATATATATATATATATATATATATATATATATATATATATATATATATATATATATATATATATATATATATATATATATAATTATATATATATATACCACTATATATATATATATATATATATATATACATATATCATCCACCTTCTTTACCAAAGACTAGGAGAAGTTTCGTGACATGCACCAGAAACAGAAGAAGCAGAATATGTGATACAAGTCGGAAAAAGACCTACCGCTACATACCTATTGTTGAGAACTCGTCGGTCATAAAATCTACCCTAGAGCTTCACGGGACCGCGACGGACCCTCACTATAGCAACTCGTCAATGTGGGGTTCTTTCCTTGGCCTAGATGGGCCACAACCATATCCATTCACAAAAACACCGCCACTCACTCCTATTATGCACTTTTCCTCGCTTCTGCCAAACTCAAATTTCTCATCTCCAGGCATTCCTTTAATGACTCAATCCACTTTTTCTTCGGTCTCCCTACACACTCACCACTATACATCCACTTAGCCAACCGACTATTATCCATCCTTCCCACATAACCAAACCATCTCAACGTACTTTCATTTATTCTCTCATTTATCTCTTTCTTCACACCACACAACTCTCTAATACGTTCATTCCTCATTTTATCAATTCTTCTTACACCTAAGACGACACTAAGATTGTCCATATGAACACATTGTGCTTTAGATCTATACCTCATATAGACCATAGTATCACTATTATGCATTAATACAAGTAACAACATACCCTTAATTCCTTTACATCTACCAACGATTTAATTGCACCAGCCACCTTCCTGCAATTCACAACTTTCCTACTACACTCTACATCATCCGTTCAATTTTCATCCAACATCAATTCTAAATATTTAAACTCAGACACTTGTTCCAGCTGCTCACCATCTAACATAACTTCACACAGAGGACTGTCCTCACTCACAACCATAGCCTTACTCTTATCTACGTTTTCTTTCAAACCCCTCTTTTTAAACACCCTGCCAAATCTCTCTACCAATCCTTTCAAACTCTCTTCAGATTCATCGCACAAAAACAAATCACCCGCAAATAATAGGTAAGGCACCCTCCACTCTCTCCTATTCTCCATGATTCTAACATCATCTCCTATCACCCCCACCTCTAATTCTTTCATAACCCCATCCATTTACAAATTGAATAAATAAGGAGACATAACACAGCTCAGCATCACTCCGCATTAATTTTAAACCAATCACTGTCGACAAAATTTATTCTTACACAGCTTCACTTTCATCATCATCATTCATACTTTTGATTCCGTTCAGAAGTCTACCACCAACACCATATATCACTAACACCTGCCATAGAGCTTCAATAATTAATCCTATCATACACCTGTTGCAAATCCATAAAACCTAAATAAAATTTATTCTTCTTCTCTTTCATTTTCTCAATCAATGTAAAGATTTGATCCACACACCCTCGACCTTTCCTAAACTCACCTTGTTCTTTATCAATCAGTCCTTCAGTCACCCGACGCACTCCTTCGACCAAAATACCAGCATATATCTTCCCTACAGAACTCAATAATCTAATTCCGCTATAATTATCACAGCTACCCTTATCCCACTTACCCTTATATAAGGGTACTATTACTGCTCTTCTACAATCCCTCCATAAACGCTTTGTTACACAACTTCCAAATCCAAACAATCACCATCTCGCCTCCGTTCTTGATCATTTCACCAGTAAATCATCTCTACCTGCAGATTTACCATTCTTCAAAATTCTACTCTACCCATTACCTCTTCCTTACTAATGACCTCATCTTCAAAAAAAAACTATTCCTTCTTGCACCATCAAACCCAAACATATTCACTATTCCCTTTTCATTACTGCCAATGTCATGCAGATTTTGGAAGTGAATCTTCCACACTTCCCTCATACCCGTTTCATCAGTTACGAAAGCAACATCGGTTAATTATTCTAATTATTCTAAGCAGATTCCTTATTTTTCTAATCTTAACCTTGTCGTATTTCCCCTTCAAACAAGAGCTTCGCGATTCTCACATTTTTTTTGTATAGTCCTCCTATATAATCCTATCCTGATCATAATATATACTCTCTTTCTCCTCCTATGTTATGTCACCTTTTATATTCTCTCTCTGCGCACTCCTTCACTCCACACTCCAAACATCTTTCTTTTGAATATTCATCATCTAATTGTATAAAAATTATTATTTATATATTTATTCATTATATAATATATTTTTATATAATACTATCACGTTAATTTTATAATAATAAATAATTAAGTTCACACATTATATTTATATTCCCTAATGACCATATCCATTCACATGAACATAGTTCAAGATAAATGAACAAGCATAACTTGGAAAATAATTAAAAGAACAAAATTAAACAATAAAACTAACTATCATAAGTTATATTGAAAACCACACATTTGAAAAGAGTATAGTTGAGGCCTATCTAATAAATTATGAACAGAGCGTTGAAAATCAAAATCCGTTAAAATTTATTCCATATTATATATAGAGAAAACTTCTTGAGTTTTGTTTATCCCTTGCAATAGTGCAATATCTTGATATTTTGTTTACATAGAAATGTACTATATGAAGTATTGAAAAGAAAGCAGCATATGCATAATAGGAGGATGTTTACTCATATAGAGTAAATTAATATATACTGAAAAATTCCTTCTGAGGTATGATCCTCAAGAGTAAACGAAACTTAACCCAGAAGGGTATTTCGCCTTTCTATGTTATTATCTTTACGTTTCTTTCTCCCCCGGACACCTAAATAAAGCACTATATACTAACTTCGTCTGGCCTACGAAACTCTCTAATACACTGAGAGCGCACATCTGAATGCGCTAAGATCTAGAGACTCAGAGTAATTTCTCTAGCGCTTGGAACAATATTGTGCGTCGGAGTATTTCAAGTTTCCATCTGAGTTTATAAGAGAAAAGAACAACTGAATTTCTACGCGCTATGTTATGTTGTTTTGTGTCACTATATCACAGAAACTCTTGTTAGGTAGCATCTCAGTTCTTCATTGTTTTTTCCATATTTTTTTAACACAACTTATAGTAGTTATTATTTATAAATGAAATAATTATATTTTCATGACCACATCGCACACTTCTAGACCATCTGGCCTATATATCCCGAGCTACTTCAGATTGGGGTTTTTAAATAGGAATTTTATTCTTGTATCCCCGTGATTATAATATATACAAATCACAATTCAAGAGCCATCCATTTCAATTCAGAAATTCTCAAGCTATTCTTAAAGACTAAGTTATAAAAGTTCTCATCAGTCAGAGGAGGGACCTTCTGTTGGTTGACGGCCTGATTATATTAGAGTTTGTGGTACAATCTAGATATGAACTCTCTGAATATTCCTCGCGAGTATCCGTGTCGTAAGAATGGCGTCGGCCCGCGGAGGTATGGGTGGGGACACGAGTATTTGTACTATTTTGATACACAGAAGTTTTCCAATCCAGGCTTCTCTGTGGCTCCGCGGGGGGGAGGACACAGGGTCCACCAGACCAGAGGGTGGTCCTACTTTCTTTTCTTATACCTTTTTCAGCTTGTAATAGCGCGAGAATATTTCTCTAAAGGCCTTCCTTCAATGTCTACAGCCTTGTGGTGGTGAGTTAGAACAATAAATGTGCAAAATAGTTCTGGTTCTGTTTTCTATATTAAATCAGTTTTATTTTATTCTATGTGATTAGCAAAGAGAAACATGACACTTTGTTTCCTTTTTTTTTTGTTTTTCTTTTTTGTGGAAATGTAGGGTCCCGGAATTCCATTGCAATGCTTTGTCTGGGAACTCTTCTATAAAGTCATGTTAGATCAAAACGTCACTTGAGTGAGATAAATCTTATATTCGTATTGTGCACTGTAGTGTCGTTAGTCAAGAGTTTCTCTTTTCGCACGAGGAACTCACTGACTGGTAGGTCTCTTGAATATGGCGATGGAGCGTTTTGTGGTCATCAGCAGGTCCATGTCCACAACCAGGTGCTCAAACCTCCCCTTGAGGAAGGCCGACGAAAATTAGTTTTGGTTTAGGTTTTTTAAAGGAATTTTTATTGGTTGATTGGGTTGGGTAGTGATTTGAAATAGGTTTTAATAAATTATATATATTTTATTATTTAATTGATGAGATGCCTTGTATTTTTATTTCAAGAATTGTAAAACAAACAGTCAACAATAATTTTTTAAAATATTTTGATATAAAGTAATTAGCATTTTTCACTATAATATAAAAAATGCTTATATATGAATATCTCATACACTCACATTATTTCATAAGTCCGTAGACTCACTATGAGATTTAATAAATAAAAGTAATATAATAAGAGAGTCTATATTAGAGTATGCCGATCGTACATATATATAAGTAAAGTATAAAGTATAAAAGAGATTTATTTATATATATGAAATAGCATTAATGAAATCAATTAACTTGGGGAAAACAAATATGCACCTACTACATTAGGTTTACCCTTAGGGTTATTTGAAAAAAAATTTAGCCTGTATTAGAGAAATCAATGAAATTTTTAATAATGACAATACACTCACCGGGCACAAAAACATAAAGCGAATATGACCCATCAATATATATCTCTGTCGCATTCGCAGATATATGAGCCACACGTTAAATCTTTTTGTAAATAGTTTATAATAAAATCACATTCTAGAGTAGAGTAAAGTTAAATATATTTATTTATATATATATCAGTATACTAAGTATAACAATAATATCGTTATATTTAGGAACATTGTGGAAATAAAAGTTAGAAATATTCAAACTAATAATAATTTATCTTTATGTTATTTTATGCCACATTAGGTATAGTTAGCTCACAATGTCTATTCATTAATTATATTCTATAACAGTATACTCACTCGTTCATATACGTTCGGACACGGTATTAAATTAAAATCCAAAGCCACTCAGAGAATATCATTGCGCGAGCTAATATTACGATCGGCACTCCTTTCCCTCCAACGTATTCCCAGTCGAGCAAGACAAAGCGCAAAGATTATGTGGTTAGAGAGACAATATGTTAAATTCCGGCGTATATAGTTTTCCATTCAATGAGAACATATATATTCTTTGGAATATAAAACTTCTGGTTGCGTTCCCTAATAAATCCACGAGTATGGTTTATGCCCAAAAGAGGGTTCAAAGTAGAATAACCAGTCAGGGTCTATATTCCATGCCTAATTGCTATCTTTGTAGATGAAAGCGTGTCTCTAGCAGTGTTTCCAGTGATTCCTCCATCTCCATTTAAGGTATATAGGAGGAAGTACGAACACATAACGCAAAAAGCCATTAAAAATTTATCATGTTGCACACGCGCGATCTTGACTTCGGAACGGGAGCAAGACGCAAATTTAAAATCCTTTCCTCCTTACTAAAATTGCGTCTTTCCAACATATCTTCGAGTTTTCTCTCGCAATTACACTTTACGTGGTTCGCCTTGCACGAAACGCTGTCTTAATATAGGACAATGAAATTGAGGAAAATCTCACACCCTTATACAACGGAGAGATAGTCTCACTAATATACGGTTGCTTCCTCTCATCGCCAACAGTTTGTTGGTTTTCCTGAATGTTTGACACTCAATTCATCATTTCACACTCGTCGATCAGCGCTTGTAGGACTGCTGGCAGAAAACATCGTTTGTTTTTAAAAGTTTATCGCTCACTGTTTGTTTTGGTAGTTTTTGCGTGTTCGTTCCTGAGACTTGCAATTTTCTCTATATTTTGTTTGATAGTGTTGTTTTGGTAGAAGAAATTGGATAAAGAGAGTCTTGAGTCTACTATTTTGAGCTTGCTCACGAAACAACTACTCAAGAATGGACCAGAGCCTCGCATATGCTAGCTTGTGGCTGATCAATATTCACTACTCTCCTTTCAACCTGCTGAATAATTTATTTTCTCCTAGTGGTTCTCTCTCTAATTTCGCAACCAATATTATTAAAATATCAAACTCGCTAAGTTATTTCGTCACGGCTAGTGTTTTCATATCGTATTAACGATCACACGCTATTTTTGCTATTATATGTATCGGCGGATTTAAGCGCACTTTTATAATATTTTGCATGTAATCAGCAAAACTTCTCTCGCGCGCTGTGCATTATATATATTTAACTAGCTGCATTATATATTTCCTTAATGAGGAAAGCGCAAGAAAATTCGGTAATCGTAATAATTCATCCACTCATAGATTTATCCCACAATATATTAACAGAATTTGTACAAGCTTTGGATCCAAGTGGTGAGATTTGCCCGAATTTATCCGCTAAACGGTTTTTAAGCTCCAAGATTACATGAATATTGTGAGGAGATACACACTCCATTTCATCCTGTTCTTGTGCAAAGATATTCTTTTCTCACCTCTCTCTACTGTCTTCTACAGTTCGAACAATATCTTTTTGTACGTATAGGAGACAAGTCATATTCGCTCACTATAAATTTCAACTTTGTGATTAGTGTTACTTGAGCATGTTTGTAGAGCATTACATAGCCCTTGATTTTCCCACAAGATCACTTCAGAGTGTAATAAGAACATCCGGGCTATCTACGTACTACTCTGACGCTAGCTACAATCTAATGTTATATATTAATTACTTTTTCCCCAAGACTATATAATATTTATATTGTCATATCTTAACTTTTAGCTTCTCTTCTGATCTCTATTAAAAGAAGAGAAACGATTCAGGACATTAAATATTAACAAGATTTTTACTGTTTGAGCACAATTCTACTAATATTAAATACACTACAAATTAATATAGATCATTATCATAGAGCGATTTTATACAGAGATCTACTTTTTCTTTACTTACAGTAATGAATAATTAAAACTATAACTATTTGTTACTGAGTAATTTAGATTGCCAGCTACCAGGATAACAATTGCAACTCGTAACTAAAGTTGATTCAAGATCTTCAGCGAGTTGACACCACAAGCACAACTGAGAGAAAGATATCTAAGGTTAACTCCTGAAAACGGTGTTGTTCGAAGATTTTTTTAGAGTCAATGCAATAATCATAATCAAAGTTTCTATATTAATAATAGGCGTTAAATATCACAAAATATTACAGTTACATCAAAAATATAAAAGCGACAGGACAGTGTACACGAAATCAAAATTAATTTGTTTTAATATTCCATTATACATAAGAATGTTGTAGAGAGTTACATAAAAAAATTAAATAGGAACTATAAATAATATTTATAACTAAGTGATCTAAATGATAAACTTTTATATTGGGACAGTATAATAATCTCATAATATATTATACTTACTTATTTGATATAAATTCTTAATTTTTATTATTATTTAGAGTATATAGTATAATCTCCATATATTATATAATACTATCCTACCATCTTATATATATCTTATATAACAAAATAGAGTTGAGGGATAATTAATATATATATATATATTATATTTAATATATATATATATAATAATAATCCAATACTTTCTATTAAATATTAATTAATATATAAATATTATATATATATATTATTATAATTAAATAAAATATAAACTTCAGTATAATAATGTCCAATAAATTAAATGAATAAGATTTTTACTATTATGCTATCTAAAATATTTTAAGGCTACACATACTATTTTTCAAATCACTAAATACATGCCTATTAATATTGTACTGACATATACGTTTTTATAACACATTTTAATGAGAGATAATTGAAAAGCATATTATAAATAAACTTAGAGGCTTGTTGGTTAATGTCCGTCTAATGCGGAATTGTGGCTAATTGCGGGACATTGATAATTGCGGAATGATTAGGCATTCCGCTAACTGCAATTTTCAAGCAAGCTTTTTTAGCAAATTATTTGCAATCTCGCAATTCTCCACAATTTTTTTTTTTATTGGTAAGTGAATATTTGGGTTTATAGAGTTAATCTTATTTTATTATCACACCTCATATTATTATATATAGATGAGCTATTTTATCACCTCACGGTATTAATTATAATATAATTATATATATATATATATTATATATATAATATATATATATATATATATATATATATAACAAATAATATATAATTATTATATAATTATAATTTAAAAACTTATTATTTATATAGATATATATATATATACAAGTCGTGTTT
>JABUQX010080878.1:0-12500 GCA_015478945.1 Trachelipus rathkii
GGGAGAATTTTAAAGATTCGAATAGAGGTTGTAAAGGACCTTGATAAATGGGAGAGGGGGTGGCAAAGGAGGGGTTTAGGAATGTTTTAGGATGAGTAACTTTGAAGTGACATTTAGGGGGTAAACCAGGAGGGGGAGGGGTTCGAGAACCTGACGCTGGAAGTTGAGACGGGGAAAGAGAATCGTCGAAAGATAGAGGCGGAGGTGTGGTAGAGGGAAAACCTTTAAAATTAACTCTAGGAGGAGGGGAAGGGGAGAAAAGGAAGTTTGGAGTTGGAGGTGGCAGATGAGCGTGGGAGGGAGGTGGGGATTGAGCAGGAGGAGGGGGTGGGATGAGATGGTGCTGGAAGAGATGAAGGAGGTTGTGAAGGAAGAAGAGAATGAGACGAAGGAGGAGAAGAAGAAGGAGGTGGGGACAAGGAAGGAGGTGGTAAAGGAATCGGTGGAGGGGTTTGCAATGAAGGAGGGAGCTGTCTTTGGAAGTAAATAGTGTGAGGAATAGCAGAGGAAGAAGGAGGGGGAGAAGGTTTAGCTAGTTGAGAGGTTTTAGGAGGTGGTTCTTGAGACGGTGGGTCTTTAGGAGGGGGAGGGTCGACTGTGGGTTTGGAGGAAGAAATAGGAACATTATCAGCTCTAAGTTTGACGATCTTAATATTGTCTTGGAAGTTTGTAAGCATTGTAACAGCAACTTATTGAAGTGTACTAATTGCTTGACTTGAAAGGGGCCGCACCATTTGGGAAAAAGCTTCGGTGACTGCCCGGGTTTCTTGACGTCTAACACAAAAACATAATCACCAACTCTAATTGGTGTTGAAGATGCCTTCTTATGTTGTTTATGCATTTGTGTATTTGTTTCCAGCAAAAGATGTTCGCGAGCCTGGTCTCGAATGAGATTTGCTCTTTCTGCAAGATCTTTGACGTATTCATGGATAGGTTTAGATGGTTCGGAACCTTTAGTAAAAGGAGAAATATAATTGGGGAGGTCCCAAGGAAGTCTTTTGTTGTATGTATATAAAAGAAAATGAGGAGTACAACCTATAGAAGAATTATAAGTAGAATTAATAGCGATTTGAGTGAAAGGAATTAATTTACCCCAGTCATTATGGTTGGAGTTAACATAATGACGGAGGTGGTTTGCAATCTGCAACATGGTTCTTTCCGCCAAGGAATTTGCTTCAGGATGTCTTACAACAATGTTAACAGCTTTGATTTTCCATTGTTTGCAAATTTCCTTCAGAAACTGAGAAGTCATCTCTGGGGCGCGGTCACTCAAAATAATTTGAGGACAGCTATGACGGCAGATTATCCGTTCCAGAAGTGCGTGAGCAATGTCCTTTGGTGTTGAATGAGGGGGCACCAGCTCCATACCTAGTAAGGCTGTTCCTTTTCATAACCAAGATGTATTTAGCCCAGAATCTCTTTGGGTAAGTTGGCAATGGGCCAAGAACATCAAGGTGAATCTTGGAGAAGGGCTCGTGAATCGGATACGATTTGATTTCTCGCCTTTGAGTTTGCTACTTTTTACTCTTCTGGCAGGAGGTGCAAGTATTGCAATAATCCTTCACCAGAGTGTATAGTTTCGGGAATATGTATTTTTCCCTGATCCTATACACAGTTCTGTCAACACCACAGTGTCCTGCTGGGAGAGAGTCATGGTTGAATTCGATGATGGAATGGATCATGGAATGCGGCACCTGGAGCAAAAATGCCCCATTTTGCGTGGCATAATGGAGAATGTTGTCAATGAGGACATGGGGAAACGTATCTGCAGAAGTGTCTTGCTGCTGAAGAGGTTTATTATGTGAAATAAGAGGTTTCGCGAAATCATAAAGAGCTTTCAATCTAGGACACGCTCTTTGTTCCTTTACGAAGTTTTCTTTAGTGAGATGGAAGCGTGTGGTTTGTAACACTGTATTTTGAGCGAACACTTGTGTTAAAGCGGGTGGGTTGCGACTCAAGTAATCAGGTACTATATTCAATTTTCCTTGCTTGTAGATAATGGTGGGATTGAAATGTTGAATAAATAAATTCCATCTTTCAAGTCTCCCAGATAGTTGTCTATGTCTGATGAGGTGTATCAGAGGCTGATTATCTGTAATAATTGTCACCTCATATCCGAAAATTGTATTTTTAAATTTTCGTAAGGCAAAAACAATAGCTAAAGCTTCTAACTCCAGAGTATGATAATTTGTTTCCGCTTTAGAAAGTGATCAGGAGATAAATGAGAGAGGCTTCTTCTTATTGTTATCATCCATTTGAAATAAAACGGCTCCCAGAGCAACATTAGAAGCATCAGTGTTTATAAAGAAAGGTTTGGTATAATCAGGATAGCACAACTGCGGTTGCAATAATAATTCGTTTTTAAGTATTTCGAAAGCTTCATTTTGTTCAGGACCCCAGAAAAATGTGCTGTTCTTCTTTATGAGTTGTGTAATAGGCTTGACAGTCTGGGAGTAATGGGGTAATAAATGAGAAAAATAAGTTAGAAAACCAAGGAGAGACCGCGTTTCTGAGACGTTTGTGGGGGGTTTGAACCCTGTGAGAGTCTTGAGCTTTAGAGGGTCTGGGGATATTCCATTTTTGGAGATTTTAAAACCGAGAAAAAGGAGAGAGGTCCTCAGAAACTTACACTTTGAAAGTTTCATTTTAAGCTTGTTTTTGCGAAAAGAATCGAAGACTTTCTTTATATTTTCTAGGTGATTTTCCAGAGATGTTCCCATGATAAGAACGTCGTCGAGGAAAACTCTGCAGGCGTCACCTAATAGATGATGCAAAGCGAGTTCCATTAGATTTGCAAAACACGAGGGAGCATTTGCTAATCCAAAATTTAATCTCGTAGGTGTAATATTGACCTCTAGTTGTTCTAAAAGCGAGGAGCGGTTGCGTCTTCTCTTCTATTTCCATCGCGTTGTACGCGTCCTTAAGGTCAACACAGGTAAAGAGGCTACTGTTACCTAGAGAGCTTAAAATGTCCGTAATACACGGAAGGGGGAAGCGCGAAAGGACTGTGTGGGAATTAATTAGTCTATAATCGGCAACAATGCGGGGAGTTGCCGATCCTTTTTTTGGAATCACCAGGAGAGGAGCGCTATGAGGGCGGGAGATGGGTCGAATATAACCTTTGTCCAGCGAATCCTCCACCCACTGCTCAATATTTTTGAGGTAGCGGTGGGGGAGTCTATACTGAGGACGGTATAATACCTTTGGCGCGTCTTCTTTCAGGGTAACACTAAACTTCGTCAGGGGACAAATAGGGACTTCATCATTTTCCAAAGCGATGATATCTTTGTAAGCCATGAGAAGATCCAATAAATTTTCCAGTTGATTCGGATCAGTAATTGTTGCGCACTCATCTTCTTCGTTTTTGAAAGAGTCTTGAATAATTTCCTTATATGTTTTACGAAGTTGGGACGGGGTCAAACCTTTAGACGAGGAAGCGACATTAACATGTGAAGTGTCCAAAGGAGAGTCAAGAGTGAAAAGAGGATTGGCTGTAGTTAAAAAAGTATTTGTTTGCAGCGTGTGAGGTGCTGCTGACATATTTATAATATCCAAAAGAACGTGACCTTTATCAACCGAGCTCATTACACCACCTATAAAGAGAAAGTTATGAAGAAAAGCCTTTTCAGAAGTTAAAATTAGTTTTTCGGGAGGGGGGGTGTTCGCTAAAGATAGCGCTTTGACAGACAAAGTTGTCTTAGAGTAGGAATCAAGGGTGACACAATGAGATGCTAAGGCACAGTCGCATCAATAATGAAACCCAACCGTCCTTATTATGATAAAGAGGCAAGATGTGTTAGGGTACCTCTGGTGTGGGACTGCTTCGCCGCTGGGGATAAATAGGAATGAGGGGCATTGAAATGTAGGCAGTGTCAGATAAAACAGCTATAGTATTTTTATGCGCCTCAAAACGTATATTAGGTAGAGCTAGAAAATTAGTTCCCAAAAGAAAATCTGCTTTGAAACCACAAAGGCATCAATGACAATGAAATTTATTGGTACAACTACGTGTTTAATGTGGAGATACAGAACCGTAGTCCCGATCTGGTCAAAAACATCTCCAGTGATGGATTTCAAAGTGATCTGTGTTTTAGTAAGTGGTATATTAATACAAAATTTGTTTTCTAATTCTAATATAAGAGATCGTCTGGCCAAGCTCGAATTAGATCCCGAGTCGATTAAAAAGCGTTTATTCTCTAAAGTGTAATTATTGAATGATATATGTGTGTCTAAGAAGAAGGCGGGACCTATCAATGGGTGAGAGCTAGCGTCTACATCTACTGCCAAATTAGTGTCATTTGTAAAAGATGAAGAAAATGTCAGCTCTTGTTGAAGAGCTGTAGGAGTAGAGGGAGGAGTGAAATCATTGGGATACAGGGGAAGCCGGGACTCCGTTTTAGGTAGTGGGTGAGAAGAAAAAGACGAAAAATTTGGAGCTGGAAGTGCCTCTGGAGAGGGAGAGGGAGATTTAAAAGTTTCGTCTGAGTCTAAATAAATAGAAGATGGATGGGGAGTGGTTAAAATAGCTTCATTAAAAGTGACAAAAGAATCAGAGAAATCCTTTATAGAAATCTGGTTAGTGCCTTGTGATACCATATTTGGTGTATTTAAAGAATCAAAATCATTATGAGGGAAGGAAGTTAATTTTGGT
This sequence comes from Trachelipus rathkii, assembly GCA_015478945.1. Taxonomy (NCBI): domain Eukaryota; kingdom Metazoa; phylum Arthropoda; class Malacostraca; order Isopoda; family Trachelipodidae; genus Trachelipus; species Trachelipus rathkii. The sequence continues at coordinate 4,652 of JABUQX010080878.1, forward strand.
GATATATTAAAACTACTAATCAGATCTTCAAAAGAGCGAGAGTTAATATGAGAATCAAAAGGTAAAAAATTGTTAAAAGAAGAAGTAGAAGGAAGTAAAGTATGCGAAGATTTAGGTGAAATATTTCCTAATAAATTATTCCTAGATAAACCAGTAGGAATAGTTTCATTATCTAATGCATATAATTTAGAGTAAAATATTTTACTAATGTCAGTGGCGTAAGCATTTCTTCTACTTATTTTGTCATTACTACTAACTCTTCTCTTCCGTCTGTAAAGATTGAAAGTGTGCCCTACACCTTCATTACCAAGCTGTATATCCATAAGTGCTTCACTAGTCGTCATGCCATGTCTCTCAGGACCCTCTGGCATATCCAATCTCACCTTCTCGCTGCGCCTCACCATAGCGTCTGCTCTGACCTGTTCACTGAATGCTAAGCTCAATCCATTACTGGGCAAGTGATCTATAGGCGCGAGAGCCATCTGCTTTCCAAATGTGTTTGTGGAACTACCACTAATACTATCACTGCTAACATCTAATATACCTGTCTCAATTTCCACTTTATCTTCTACTACTGTTACATCGCGTGGCATGTTATATATAGAAAAAGAATTGATATTCCTACCTTTCAAATGATCATCATCTGCAAACTCCATATTTAAAGATATATGTGACTTAACCTCAAATCCAACTTCACCATTGAAAACTTCACCATCGTTACCATCTCCAATTTCAACTGCGTTTGAGCTTTCAACACCAACTTCAAATACACCTCGCTCTTGGAGTTTGCCTCTGCCCCATCTCTGTCCACCTCGGCAATATCTGTGGCTTGCGAATCTGGTCCATACTCATCGTTAATCTGGAAATTTTTAATAAAACTTTGGGAAGATAAAAGAGTTTTGGTAAGTGAAAGGTTCATATTGCACTCTCCCAATTGGGAATGTGCAATATGATCTTCCGTTAGCTTAATACACTTTGACATGTCTACTGCTTTTGCTTTTTCGATTGTAAAATGTGCAATCTCTGGAAGTCGTGAAAGTTCTATAGAAGTGGATTTTTCGTTTTCCAGAGGCATATTGAAACACTTTATCATGTCTGCTTTTCTTTTTCTGGGCTTAAAAAGTGTTACACTATTACCAGACTCAGCGGAGTCATGAAAACCTAACCTAGAAATAGTTAAAGGGGCGCGAAAAAGATTATCATTTAAACTACTAAGGCAAGAATGAGAGTTATTTGGGAAATCTACCTCGCTGTCGGAATTGACTTGTGTATAAAGAGTGTGAACATTTGAGTGAAAAGTAATATTATCATTAATAACATCTGAAGAAATTTTAACATTATGATTCCGGAGGGAAGATTTTGCTTGGCGTTCTGCCCTCCTAATTTTTAAAAATCCTGCTGTTGAGCATCATAAAGACCATCTGTTTCCTCGTCATAATAGTAGTTTTCTTCATATTGGTCTTCAGGAGTGGAGTCGTAAACATTTGAGGGCTCTACCATTTGAGTATATGAAGTGTGATTTCGTCTCCAGGAATTGTTGCGAGTCGGTTGCGTTCTTTGAAAATTTGCAGCTCTGGTTTGAGGTTTAACTCCTATGTAAGAAGGTCTAAAAATTCCGGAGCCTTTCCATCTATTTTGTAAAATGTCTTGCTTTATTTTGTCAGTGATTGGGACATGCTTCAACGGGGTGTTGGGATCATTAGGACTCCATCGAGAATCTTTACATTGAGCGGTGGAACCCCTCTTGTGATTTGAAGAACATTTTCGGCAGTATGGGTTGAAAGGGCAATAGGAAGTCGAGTGCCCTCCTATCTCGCAGTTACACACGGCAGGCCTCTGGGGTTGAGGAATTTGACGATTTTGATAAAGAGGAGCCTGCGGTTTTGAACGATTATTAAAATTTCGTGTTTGAAAATTGCGGGGGGAGTGCTGAATATCTTGCCTCTGGCCAAAATTTTGCGATTTTTGGGGAATAGATGCAGTTTTTTGGAAGTGGATATTGGGCTGAGGCATCACATTACGGATAGGGTCATGCAAGCGGCCTTCGGACTTTTCTAACAGATTATTTATTTGGTTGTGGAGATCTAAATCAGGGTTGTGGAATTTCTTGAAATCCCTTCGATAAATCTCTGGTTTTTCGGGAAGGAATGTGAATAAATGGCAGAAAGCTGTAGCGGTAATAATTTTGTCATCAGGCTTGTAGGAAGCGTCACGTTTGGCGAGTGTAGTATAGAAATCTGAATAAAGCTGCTGGAGAGAGAGAACAGCCGCGCTGAAGGAGTCGGATTCAGACCAGCGAAAATTTCGTATACGTTGCATGGCATCATAGGGGGAAAGAGCCTTGTCTGGGAAAATGCAAGCTTTCAACCGGGTTAAAAAGTCATCTAAAGTTGTCACCCTAAAAAGCTCTGGGTAGGCATTCAAAAATCTTCGAATTTCCGACTTCGAATTGTTGGAGATTTGACTTTGAGCCTGAGCCAACTTCGATGGCTCAGAGACGCAATTTTTCAGAGCAATATTCTCTCTGACGTTGGCGTCCCAATGAAATAAGCTAGGACCTACCCACTTGCCATCTATACGGCCTTCAAGAAGCAACTCGGGCTTCGTAACCTGTGTTATGGTTGCAATAGGTTGGGCCTGAGAGGTGGGGGTGGTTGCATCATCACCTGCCATACTAGTGATTAGTGGGGAGAATGAGGATTAAGCAAAAACAATAGCCCAAAATAATGGTTTGTTAGAGAGTTTTTGAAATTTAAATTTTGAATTTAATGGGCTAAATATTTCAAATTTGAGAATGAAAATATTTTTCAAAAATATTCTGACTTTAAAAAAAAATTAAAAGAGGTAAAAATGATGCTCTACCGTAAGTCGTAGTATCCTCAAAATGATGTGAATCCCGGCACCTGCGTTGGAGAGAGTGCTCCGTGTTTCCTATTCCACCAATTTGAGTCGCTTTCACACAGCGTTATACTCTTCTGCTTTGAGACTTCAGCTTCAACAAAGACGCCACTTGCAAGGTCTCCACTTTGCCCCAAAATATTTTCTTGTGGGCAAATAACGTTCAGGCTCTTGTAGGTTTTACGGAAACGTCCAACAAATTTTCAGAATGTTTATTTAACAAAATCAATGAGGAGTATTTGTCCCAAAATTTTAGAGTAAATGCAAGGTGCCTAAAAAGACATAAAAAAATTAATAAAATCATAACGAAAAGGAGCATACAAAAATTTAAAACTTATTTCATCCTATAAGCTGATTTTTGTTAAAAATCTTTTAACTAGGTTTTTCCTTAAAATTTTTGGCACAATTAAAAGAGTAAAAATAAAAAAAAATCTTTTAAAACAGATTCACAAAATTTGACTATTTAAAACCCAAATTTTAATACAGAATTAGAAAATTGACAAAAACTATTCTTGGTCCTATGCAAATTAAAAATGAGTTTAGTAACAACAAATAATAAAAAAAATGGAGCCAAGAAACTTTAAAAATTATTTTTATTTTTCAAAATAAATTGTAAGTTGAGAATGTTCTGGTGGTTGAAGTGTAGTGTAGATGGGAGTGTATGTTATATTATATGTTTAAAATTTGATTCCAATAGCGAGGGGTATGTTCTAATCCCGAGGGTGGAGAGCTTAAAAAAATGACAAAAATAAAATAAAAACGGGACAAAATTAGCGTACTTTAAAGGTGAAGGGAAGCGCAAAAGTGCAAAATTTTTATAAAATATGAAACTATAATATACAAACAAAGTCCAGGAACTAGTGCGAAAATTCTCATTATTATTATTATTATTATTTTTGTCGTTCTTATCATTCTTTATTTAGTAGCACTACCATCATTATTATTATTATTATTATTACTTTTTTTTCTTTATTATTATTATTATTAATGTGGTTCTCATGACTATTTTATAATAAAAAAAGCCAGGAAATATTTCACCAAAAACTTTACATTGAAAAGATGGAACTAGGTAAGGATCACAAGTGAAAGAAAATATAAATAAAAAGAAAATCGAACACGAATCTGAAGCGAAAATAATTTATATTTTCTTTGGAGTTTGGGAGGGAGTTTATGAAAAAACTGCTGGGGGAAAACACAAGAAAAAAAAATATCAAAAAAAATTTGGTTAAATTGAGTCCAAAACTCCCAGTTTCATTAAAATTTAAATAAGGAAAATAAATCTTAAAAAAAAAATTTAAATTCAGACGAACTTTCAAAAATTTCAACGGTAATAATTATTACGACGGAGATGTAGAAGTTATGTTTGCGTGTAAAAATAGATTTATAAAATCAAACAAATTTCAAAACTCACCGGAAATTCACAAAATGAGGAAACGAGGTTAAAAGAGAGTCGACTAGTCGGCAGCGCATCCAGAGTCAGAATACATTTTTAGAATGAACCAGAGCTTTCTTATAGGAAAAAAAAGGGGGGAAAGAGGGGGGATGATTGGGACGTTATTTTCAAATGATAGTGGAGTTTATGAATAAATATATTAATCAGAAGTACAAAATTAAATTTGATACAAAAAGGACTTTGGCTGTGATAAAAGATTTTGAAGCCTACGTGATGAAAAAAAAATCAAAGAAAGAAAAATAAAATTTTATCTGAAAAGATAAAATCGATAATGAAGAAGAAAATGGATATATCAAATTTTGTTGTTCAAACAGACTTTTACAGATAAGTCCTGTGAAATATATATATATATATATATATATATATATATATATATATATATATATATATATATATATATATATATATATATATATATATATATATATATATATATATATATATATATATATATATATATATATATATATATATATATATATATATATATATAAAAAAAAATATTATATAAATATATATATATATATATATATATATATATATATATATATATATATATATATATATATATATATATATATATATATATATATATATATATATATATATAATCCTTTCCTTGTTACTTGTGTTCCAATTCTCTGCCCAAAATGTCTAATATCCTTTCCTGTGTCTGCAAAATAAACTCATCGTTCCCTTTGTAAGAAACAACATAAGTACACCAAACTCCCTTAAATCCTCGCACCCTTCTTTCCTCGCATCCTTCCTCCTTTTCTTCCTGAAGAAGATCTCAGAAAGACGAAACGGAAATCCATTCTTCTGTACAGAAAGGACAGAAAACGACCAATTACGTAAAGTCCGTCTAGAAGCCATTTTCATCATCGTTATTCCATACAGTTGACAGATAGTTTGATCTGATATGATTCAATTAATGCCCGGTTTTCAACTATTGTTCTTGTCGAGGTTTTCGGGCCTAACTTCATTTTCAATGTTATTGTTTATTGGTAGCGTAGTTTATTTGCTCAATTGTTATTATTAATTGTATTTTCATACATATATGATATATATATATATATATATATATATATATATATATATATATATATATATATATATATATATATATATATATATATATATATATATATAATATATATATATATATATATGTTGTATATATGTATGTGTGCTTGTATTATTTATGTATGCGTGCATGCGTGTGTGCATTTGTGTGTGTGTAGGTGTGGGTGTGGGTGTAGGTGTGCTTATGAATTGACCTTTGAGAACGAATTAAAAAATATCTATAACTGTTGGATTGTTCGTGGCCAGGAATTAATGTTAGAAATGTTCCAATGTCACATTTCGATTAAATCGCACAAAGGAATTTACAGCACAAACACAAATTGAAACATGATAATGTTATAATAAAAAAAATATCATAAAGAAATATCATAATAGAGTTTAAGGAAAGGTCACCATTGTACTAAGTATTTCGAATTGATAAGCTTCATAAATAGGCTTTGTCGGTGGGTCAGTTTTTGAGTGGAGTTTTATGTTGAATAGGAGAAAAGCAGAGTTTGACGAGATGTCAGAATTGAGTTAAAAACCGTATTAAAATTTCCTTTAAGAACTGATATAATAGAAAGAGAAAAAATTTATTTTGTTACAGAATTATATAACAATTTAAAATATTAATATATATATATATATATATATATATATATATATATATTATTATTATTATTATTACATATTATATTATTATATATATATATATGTTATTATTATTATGTATATTATTATTATTATTATACATATTATTACATATTATATTATTATTACAATTATATTATATGATATTATTATATTATTATTATTATGTTATTATTATTATTATTATTATTATTATTATTATATATATATATTATTATTATTATTATATTATTATTATTATTATTATTATTATTATTATTAATATAGATTATATATATATATTTGTGAATATATATTATATATATATTATATATATATATATTATTATATATATATTATATTATTATATGTTATTATTATTATTATTATTATTATTATTATATATATATTATTATTATATATATATATATTTCCATATATATATATATATTACATAGTACATATATATATATATTAGATATATATATATATATTAGAGTATGTATTATTATATTAGATGAAGCGAGATGGATAGTATATATTATTATTATTACATATTACATATATATTATTTATATATATATATTATATTATATATATTATATTATTATTAAATTATTATTATTATATATTGTTATATTACATACATATAGAAAGTATATAGTATATATATTATTATTATTATTATTATTATTATTACATACATATATAGTATACATACAGTATATTATTTACATTTTTATATTATTATTATATATATAGAGTATATATATATATATAAGATAGTTATATTATTATTATTATATATAGATATATATACATATATTATATACATATATTATATATTGTTAATATTACATGTTGCTACATGCTGTATTATTACATATATATTATTACATATATGAGATTATTATATATATATATTATTACATTATACATATATTATTATGATTACATATATACATACATATTATTATTATTATTATTATTATTACAGGATGATATATATAAAGATATATATATATACACATTATTATTGTTTATTATTATATTATATATATATATATATATAGTGATTTATATATTATTATTACACATATTATGTTATATTATATGTAAATATATATATATATTATATATTACATATATTATTATTATTATTATTATTATTATTATATTATATATATAAGTATATATTATTACATGGTTATTTATTATGGTATTACATAAACATATTATATATATATATTACATATTATTATTATTATTACATATATATATATACATATTATATTATTATTATTATTATTATATTAATAGAATTATTATTATGATTATATTATATTATTATTACATATTATTATTATATATATATATATAAAATGTATATATATATATATTAATATTGTTTAGTGATATATATTACATATTATTATTATTATTACATACATATTATTATATTATTATTATTATTGGTTATTATTATTATTATTATTATATATATATTTTTATATATATATATATATTATATTATTAGATTATTATGTTATTATTTATTGATTATTATTATATATATGTATATATTTACATATATATACATATATTATTATTATTATATATTATTATTATTATTATTATTATTATATTATTATATGTATTATATTATTATTATTATTATTGATATATATTACATATATATATATATATTTATATATTTATTATATTATATATACATTATATTATATATTATTATTATTATATATTATATATATAATATATATATATATATAATATTATTTATTATAT
>JABUQX010080878.1:20000-32500 GCA_015478945.1 Trachelipus rathkii
CTTTCGCCCTGTCAGTAGGTCCAGCGTTTTCTCCTTCTGGCCCGAAACTTTTAACCCCAGAACACTCCAGAAAGCCCTTTCTCGGCGCAATGGTTTGGACGCCAGTAGGATTTTCGCCCTCTCATTAGGCCTCAAAACTGGCTTTCCTAGAGCTCTCCAGATGATCTTGTTTCTAGGCGCATAAGATCCCAACGCTGGACCAAAAGTGATTCAAGCAAAAGGAAAGGACCGGGTTGCTAGCCCTGTCGCCCTATAACCATGCGAAGAAGATCTTCAGTAGTAATAAGTACGAGATAGAGCACGCAACATTGCAGAGATTGAGTGCAACATTGCAAATGTTGCAAAGCAACATTTGCAATGTTGCACGAGATCCAGCGCGCGTAGCGCGTGTACATATGATTGTATTTTTTAATGTAAGTAATTTTATGTATGTATATATTATTATTATTATTATTATTTACCTTACCCTACCCCCCTTTTATATTTTCGTATGTGTGTGCACCGTAGGTGCGCACATTCGAGTGTATGTTGATGACGCAGTCATCAACATTACACGAGATGTTCATTACGCACATACACCCGTTACCCCTACCCCCTTTCTATCCCCCACCATCTCTTTTCTCTTAGTTGTTGTCATTGCCCCTACCCCCCTTTATCTGTTGCCATGACTACATCATCTACTCTCTCTCTCTCTCTCTCTCTTGCCCTGCACCCACACACACACACACACACACACACACTGGTTTCCGCGCCCGTTTTTCTCCTCTGCCCGACTTGGTCCCTGCCGCCGCCTTTCTGCGCCCCGTGTCCCGCTTCCCGCCTCCGCCACCACCTCTGCCTTTGCCGCCACCCCCGGTTTGGTATACTCGTTTCGTCTTTCGTTCGCATAGAGAGGGGTTTTACTACTCCTTACTCCCCCCTCTCTTAGTTCACCCCCACCCATCTTGTGATATATATATAAAATTGGACAGGATGGACTCGAATCCTGTCCTTTCGGCTGCTCCATCACGGTGGTCACCAGGTAAGTATCGGACTTAACTGACCGTGCCAAGCGGCCTTTCAGACCTTCTTTCAAATCATGCTTATATAGAAATCTGAGTTCAAAATGTGTATTAAAATATGAAATAAATGAATAAAAATTTTCATTCCCATACGTGCTTTGGGAACTTCAAGGTGGATTAGTCTAATGAGGTTTGCGGTTAAAAGGGCTTAAATCGAAGAAAAGTTAATCCCTTTCAGTTCACGGTTAATTACATTTTCTCCGATATTCTACCGATAAGATTACGCCCAGGGCTATGAAAGAAAGATAGTTTTCTTGACAATTAAACTCATATATATATATATATATATATATATATATATATATATATATATATATATATATATATATATATATATATATATATATATATATATATATATATATATATTACTGCTTATGTTATTATATATATATATATATATATATATATATATATATATATATATATATATATATATATATATATATATATATATATATATATATATATATATTAATATTTTATTACTTTTTGTTTTTATATATATATATATATTAAAGAGATATATTTTTATAAAAAAAAAATATATATATATATATATATATATATATATATATATATATATATATATATATATATAGAGTCGAGTGGAATCAGCTTAGCGAGAGAGGGTATAGTTATATATATATATATATATATATATATATATATATATATAGTATATATATATATATATATATATATATATATATATATATATATATATGTATAGGCTTAAGGGAAGATTTTGATCTTTAAAAAGTGGATTTTATCTCAGAATGGAACTTTGGTGAATAAATTTCCAGTATTATTATTTCTGCTTCATCCTTCTTCCTTCTTCTTCTTCTTCCTTCTTCTTCTTCTTCTTCTTCTTCTTATTCTTCTATTTTTTATATATTTTTTTCATTTGAATTGGAAAGATTCACATGTAATGAATACGATGTATTGTTGGTCAGTTGCGAATTTTTGAGAGAGAGAGAGAGAGAGAGAGAGAGAGAGAGAGAGAGAGAGAGAGAGAGAGAGAGAGAGAGAGAGAGAGAGAGAGAGAGAGAGTGAGTATAAACAGCTCCTTGGATAAAGCAAAATAAGATGGTCTGGTTTAATGCCTGTTATCGAAAAATCAGAAAAGAAACATTACAATTGAGAGAAGACCACGTGTTTTTACCATAATCGGATCGAGGGCTACTCAGCCAGCTTGAAGAAGAGGGAGTGAAATCTTCTGAAATATAATTTAACATTAGATAAAATGAATGAATAAACTTTTTTTTTCTTTCTTTTCTCTTTCTTTCTTTTTTCTGTTTCTTCTTTTCTTTTTCTTCTTCTCTTCTTCTTCTTCTTCTTCTTCTTCTTATTCTTCTATTTTATATTTGAAAGAACTCAAAATATAATTTAACATTAGATAAAATGAATAAATTTTATTATTATTATTTCTTCTTCTTCTTTTTCTGCTTCTTCTTTTTCTGCTTCTCATTCATCTTTCGTACTACTATTCTTCTTCTTCTTCTTCTTCTTCTTCTTCTTCTTTCTCTTTTTCTTCTTTCTTCTTCTTTAATGTTACTGATTGTATACATTAAGACCTTTTGAACTACAATACATATTAAAACTGTTTAAAACATGTTTTGCAGTGTATGTTTATAGATATTTATAAACATATAATTTATATATGAAAGAGAGAGAGAGAGAGAGAGAGAGAGAGAGAGAGAGAGAGAGAGAGAAAACAGCTCCTCGGATAAAACAAAATAAGCTGGTCTGGTTTAATGCCTGTTATCGAAAAATCAGAAAAGAAACATTACAATCGAGAGAAGACCACGTGTTTTTACCATAATCGGATCGAGGGCTACTCAGCCAGCTTGAAGAAGATGGAGTGAAATCTTCTGAGGTAGAGACCGTAAATAAAATGGTTATGTATATATATATATATATATATATATATATATATATATATATATATATATATATATATATATATATATATATATATATATATATATATATATATATATAAGCGAAAAGCAAAGAAAAATTTTATTTTTGGCGTAGGGAGGTTGAACTGAAAGCTCATTCATTTGGATTTTGGGATAGATATCTCCTTATTAAAATTGTTTTTATCGATAAATATTTACACTGAGCACAAAGAAGCACAATCATATAATTATTAAATATATAATTTTTCAAATTTCAAATTTTATATTTTGTTGTTATTCCAGTAAGTTGAAGAGAGAGAGAGAGAGAGAGAGAGAGAGAGAGAGAGAGAGAGAGAGAGAGAGAGAGAGAGAGGGAGTGAGAGAGAGACATCCCCAATTCCATCCGCATTTGGCGACTGTTATTATTAATGACTTATTACAACTACTACTACTACTAAGGCACTAGCTTATTAAAACTACTACTACTACAACAACTACTACTACTGCCCTAACTTATTAAAACTACTACTACTACTACAACAACTACTACTGCCCTATCTTATTAAAACTACTACTACTACTACTACTACTACAACAACTACTACTGCCCTAACTTATTAAAACTACTACTACTACTACTACTACTACTGTATATATATATTATATATATATATATATATATATATATAAAAAGAGAATTATATATATATATATATAATATATATATATATATATATATATATATATATATATATATATATATATATATATATATGAACATGGTAAAAGGAAATATAAAACATAGTGTTTAATATGATGAATTTATTTATTTATTCACAAGTGAGCAAATTAGAACAATGGACAAATTATATATATATATATATATATATATATATATATATATATATATATATATATATATATATATATATATATATATATATATATATATATATATATATATATATATATATATTATCTCCACTCCACACGTCCCCCGCAGACGTCCCCTTGTGCTGCAGGCGGGAATATAGTAAATTCTCCAGAAACTTCTGTTCTTATAATGGATATTATATAGTTAACCAGCTTCGTCCTTGCACAGCCCTCAAGATCTTTATCGGCCAAGAGGCGAATCTTAGCTGATAGTTTTATAAGTATAGGAAGAGGGATCTGTATTCTAAATCGTTCAACGCTGACTGAATATGTTTTAAACATGCTATTTATCTCGACTATCTTCTCTATTTGCCCATCCATTATTGAAATACCTCTGATACACCTCAATGATATATCGAAGTACGCAGTTTCACATCCCTCCTTCGCAGCAGCTGAAGCTCGCATTCTAGGGCCGTATGCATCATCTGCTGCATATATAACACGTGTTCTTGTAGGATCACGGGGTGTGTAAGGATGTCTATCTGAAAAATCCGATGTGTGACTGACACATGTATACCAAGATTTTAAAATGAGCCAGCACTTTTGAATATACGATATAACACCCATAGCTGTCGTCTTTTCAAAATGCGCTATAATACCAAGAGCTGTTAACACTACAACTTCCTCACCGATACTGATGCCATCAGGAGAAACAGTCCAACCCCCGCCTATAAACTAGCAACGTCATAAACGTGAATTTTCATGAGACTTTACCATTCATCATCAGGAATTTCTCGATGTATATATATATATATATATATATATATATATATATATATATATAAAGTTATATATAAATAGAAATATATGTATTTATATTATATATATATTATAAAAGTTGAGTTATATATATATATATATATATATATATATATATATATATATATATATATATATATATATTATATATATATATATATATATATAAGGAAAAAAAGGGGGTAATTAAAATACGTTTTTATTTTAAAGCTTTCATCATGTATTCGGAAACTAAATAATCATTGACAAATAAATTTTTAGCATCGAAAATATTTACAAAATCATTGACACAGATATCGTTTAAAAAACACTTAATGAAATAAATACAATAAGCTCCGCATAAACTAGAGTGTGAAGGCTGAACAGCCCTAACCAAAGTTTTTATATAATTTATATTGTTACATTTTAAAAAGGAAATGATGTAATGATTATCCAGAATAAATTTCAAGTTTAAAGAATCAATCAGGTATACATCCCCGTTCTTCTCCTTGTAGATGGAAATCCAGTGTCCCGACGATGTTACATCCCGATGTGAAGTGTTGAACACGAAGCCGCTGTCCTTCTTCAGCCTCACAGAATCTACTTCATTAATAGCGAACACCCCTAAAAATCGACGTTCGTTTTTAAACATAGCTTTTATTTCTTCTTCATTCATCTTTAGTAATTCAAAAGCACATTACGGGCTCTGTCAATTTCAATAAGTTGAGGGTGCTCCAGATAAACGATGACGGTAATGGATGTCTGCAGACTTCCGGTAAATGAAAGATTGAGGCCTAATGTCCCCTTTCTCAGAATGTTTAAATGACTTGCGTTACAAGCTGAAAGATCTGGGCTGAGATCAAACGCATACAAGTTACTATTCGTCGCGTATTCTTCAAGATTCATACCCGTACCGCTATCACCACATGAAACAGTGTTGGCTATTAGATCGTGGAAAGGTCGCGAACATAGAGATTGTACCCCATTATACGACATTTCATAATCACGTCCGTATGGCTGTCCATTTACATGTAAACTGACACCCCTAAGGTTGAAAGGGGCGAATTTATATGGTGATTTTATAATGACCTGAATATGCCTCGTGTTCTACAATTCCAGCTATTACTTTTTGAGGTAGATTTCCGCTAACAATATTTGGAATACTGATGCTTGATAATCCATGAGTGAAGTTAAATACTTTGGTTTCCACTCTTCTGATTGGGTACTTGGCTGTGGTTGTTAAAAGCGACTTCTCAATTTCCAAATGCCTTTGGGGAAATAACTTCACCTTTCTAACTAGAGAAAAGCCTCTAGCAGCTTGAAGATAGGTTCTGGACATGCAGTTGTAGCATTAGGATCACTTTTTATTTTAAGCGCGAATTTCGGACTTGAACGGGACAAACGGATTCTGGCATCTACAGATGGTATAATAAGCCTTTCCTGAGAGAATATATCACCATTTAAACGACCATAGAATTCGTAAGTGTTATTTACGACTTTAGCCGCTTTAGCTGCATGTGTATCCTCATCTTTGAAGCTGTAAAACCACATGATTGAAGATGAGACTGCTTAGCATCATCAGAAAAGTTCAGTAGATGTTCTATGTAGCTTCTATAAGGATAACTAGCTGCTGAAGTGCCGAGCGAAGTTTCATTGAGGTAAACATCAATCTGATTAAAACAGGAATATAGGAAGTTCGACTCTGTATACACTATGTGGTCGTCACCTGTAGGAAGGTCTGTACCATCAGGGTTTGTCAATTTCGTTTTAAAATATAGAAATACATTAGATGGATCTAGATACTGGTCTGATGTGCCTGGGATATTGAACTCTAAAGGAACGTCAGTGCTGGTTATCGAATGTGTGGGATTAATGCTGATGAAGCTGCTGTCGCTCACGCTAATCTGAGTAGGATTCATCGAGAAGAGATCCAATTCGCTCTTGCAGCAGTCTGGACTAGCAGGGTGAAGGAAATGCATCTTGCCGGGGCGGTGTTAGGCTGAATAATGAACAAGACTTCAGATGTACCCCTTATATACATGTTAGCCGAAAGTTGTAGTTAAAGACACCATCTAGTAGTTAAATGGCGAATACATCAATACGTTTTGTAGATTTGGGCCTTCTAGCCTTAGGTTTCCGCACTGTGATTTTCTTGCGGCCTTGCTTCTTCTTCAGAGCTCTCTTCATCTTTGGCTTTTTCCTACTTGTGACACTCCTGCGTCCTTTAACTTTAGACCTGCCCTGTCCTGTCATTTTACGTCTTATTTTGCGTTTAACGTCATCGAGCATCTCGTCGGAAACCTCGGCAATCCGTCTTTTTAATGAAGCACGAGGATTGGCTCCTGTTGCTATATCTTGCATCGTGTGCAGACCTGTTCTTATAGCTTTTTTACCTAGATATTCACCCCCCTCTTCTAAACACAGGGATGGCGCTTCGCAATAGCTTAGTGAAAAATCCTCCAAGACCGTATCCTCTCTGTGATCTCGATCCAATGAATACTCTCTCCATGCTTATTACTTATGTAGCTGGAGCTTCTTTCCTATACTATCTTTACACTGCAGGAGTATACCAATGAATGAAAAAATGCAATTGATTATGTCCCTTATATATCCTGCAGAGTCATCTATTTCTTGAATGAATTCCAGTAGCATATAGATGAGATTTTCAATTCTGAATCATTTCATAGCTGATGAGGTTGTTTCTTTCTAATGTGGACTTTACACATCAATGTGCCACTTGTAAATGGGTATGGCCGGCCTTCCACGTCCTTTATATGTACTCTTATAGATCCGATCGATGACCTGTTCAGTGAGAGATAGTGCACATTTGGGAATGTTATTACCTTACTCTCTTGAGGAAAATAAACTACCCTTAACAGAGGAGCTGAAGTATCACCCACATACTGGTGTTCCACTATGTCAGTGTAAACATATGCCATTCCAGGATGTTTGAGCATCTCGGAGGTGATGCAAGTATAATGTAACACCCTGTCTTGCTCGTCGATTAATTCTTCCTTGGTTATATGCTCGTTTTCTACTGTTTTCATAACCCTTTTCAGCATAGTAGGTACAATGGAGGACATCTAACCAACCTTCACGTTCATGAACGTGTTTCCGCTGCCATGACGATCTCCTGAGGAAAAACACGTCAATATCTCTAAGGTTAATGCCTGCCGTTGATCTCAAAGTAATTAATACTTCATCATCAGAGGGATGAATATCTGTATTGTAAATTAGATCTCTACACATATTACTAGTCGCTAAAAGCGTATTTAAATAACTGAACATTGCAGGAACTGACTTAAAATAGGATTTCCTCATTACAATTCTTTCATAAAAGTACTCTCTTGTTCCCATAGTAACGCGGTTTAAAGCGCCTGTGTTCTTCACATCCAATATAGTTTCAACACAATCTACACTTCTGTAAACATTCATCCAGTAAAGATTATGTGGGACATTTTCCACATCTGTATTTAATATCACTTCACACAGCCCGACTTCATAAACGTCTCGTTCAATGTCAATAGGGTTCAGTAACTCTGTCGTGAAGTCTGAGAGCTTATTATCAGGATGTAGATTCATCGAAGCCGATGAAGGCAGAGTTAAATAGAAGTGATCTGCACTCGCCATGGTCTCAGTGAATACTGCTTAATGATTCTTAATTTCACTTGCTTTTATATACGAGTTAAACTTGTCAGGATATCCTACCCATTTAACCAAGTACTGTTTATTTCGCCCCTTTCCTTTCGAACCTAATATCTTTTCAATTTTATACACATTACTTTCAGGATTGAAGCGTATCGTATTTTTTGTATTTCCTGTTTATAAAAACCTCCTTTTATCTTTTCACCGTATAAATCCTCCAAATAATATAATTTTAAGCCATCGTAGGGGAAGTCTCGAATATTGTGAACTTTGAAAACCTCTGTAGACCACCCTGATTCGTAGCCTTTCCTAAACCTTTCCGCCTGTCTGGAGACTCGTACATAATCGCCTAAGCACACACCTGAATTATCCTTTATTTTCCTGACTCTTTGTTGTGAATGATCCACCATCGTAGGCTTTATTTTCGACATTTCTAGGGGGGTAGATTTTATAGTTCTATGGAACGATCTATTATAAGAATGAGCAAGGTCTTGTAGTATGTCAATATACTTAAAAGTGCTCATGCGGGTAAAGTACCGGTGCATTTTCTCCTTAATAGTACGCTGTACTCGTTCAACTATAGCTGCTTTATTCACTGAGAATGTATTGTAATACCCCATGTCGTGCTCTTTAACTAATTCTTGAAATTCACGACCTAGAAACTCACTGCCTTGGTCAGTCCACAGCATTCTTGGCCATCGCCTGTCACCCTCTATAATTTCTCTCAATGCGTCAGATACAGTACCTGACTTTTTATCTTTTAAAGGTTTTAACCATAAATATCTAGAATACACATCAATGGTAAAAAGTATGTATTGATATCCATCATTGTACGAGCTGTATTTAACCATTTCGGATAAATCCAGCTGCCATACGCTATCGAGACAGGGGACTACGGTTTTCCGGGTAGGAAATTTTCTGCGAACAGGTTTATGTAGAGTGAAAGCCTCCTCACCTTCTAGATATGCTTTCAACTCTCTCCGGCCAATGTGCGGAAACCTCGAGGCAAACCTTGTGAATCCACCATAGCTATTAGGCTCCTTCACATCGTAATAATACTTATCAACCACCTCCTTAGCCTCCATGGTGTCTACTGGTATGAGTAAAAACATTTTATATATATATATATAGCGTTATATATATATATATATATAGAAGATAGAGTATATATATATATATATATATATATATATATATATATGGTAAAAGGAAATATAAAACATAGTGATTAATATGATGAATTTATTTATTCATTCACAAGTGAGCAAATTAGAACAATGAACAAATTATATATATATATATATATATATATATATATATATATATATATATATATATATATATATATATATAATTGAATTAATAATATTAATAACACCACAGCGTGCCTATGAATTAATCCATTTAAGACTGGCGTACGGCTTTTTTCTTATTCTTCCTTTAACCACCCGTTTGAATTTATCTGAAGCGTAGGACATGCCTGAAGGAGACTAGAATCAGGTCTTGGCGTTTTAGGAATATCATCCAAGTCTGCTAATCTGCGTGTGTTCAAGATTAAAGAGCGTGGAAAATTTATAGTCTGCAGCTCTTGCTTGATTGTAGGCCATCCTGTTACAGCTCTCTTCTTCCAATCGCGTGAGAGATCAGCTATTAAATCCACAATGTTTGACCCTTTAACTATCTCATCATCAATAATGATTTGGCCTAACTCATTCCAAGCTATTTGTTCTTTTAAAATATTATAGAGAGTTAGACCTGATCTGCGAGCCCTGGCTGGCAAGCTCTCCTCTAGGATATTTCTTAAGCTGTCTTCTATCTTCATCTCAGGTTTTACTTCTTGTGGCAAAATTGTTTCCTTTACGTCAGACTTATTTAGTGGTCCCTTTAGATGCAAATCCTTGAGACTTAATAATTTCTGCATTGCATCTTGGTATAAGATGCGCTTCTCATGGATGTTAATGTCTGAATTTAATATCCGATACACCTCTTGCTCGTAATTGCTTATCTGTTCAACTTTAGGATCGATCAAGCTGTAAGGCAGAGCTGGCTGCTGAATTTGTGCAGGACTCAAAGGTTGTTGATTCTCTAGAGAGAAATGATGTTGATGATTTGGGGTGGAAATTGCAGTGAGGACGACACCCCGTAAGGCTGTGTTTGTGTAGGCTGAGTGTGGGCTCTCTGCAACGATGAAGTAGTATTACATTTCATTTTCTCATACTCGTTAAACGGTAATACAGCGACCTTCCTCATTATGAAGATATCCACTTGGTGATCAGAGGAGCAATAACTGAGAAAAGTAGAGGCAGGAATACACCACCCCCCTTCTGCAACACCTTCTTTTTATTTTTCAGATGCTTTATGTTACGGGAGAGTTTTTTAATGGTGTTTCTATGTCGACGCAGCTTTACCTTCTGAGGCCTGTTTAAAGGAACATTCCCCTTTATAAGATTTAAGCAGAGTTCACATACACACTGGATGAACTTCTCATCATCACAGATTATTTTGCGCTTTTCAGCCGGTTTCAGCTTTTTAAATCTTTTTATAAGAGGTAAATACTTTACAACTAAAGTACACAGTTTCTACCTCAAGCGGTAGAATGTTAGTGCGGAGCAGGACTCTATGCGTGTTCCTAGGGTGAAGTTCACACAGCAAGTAGCCGTACGGGTCCGAAGTAACTTCTTTATATACTTTAAAGAACTCTTTTCTCGCTGACGGGAACATCTGTGATCCTAGAACATTGACCTGACTCATATCTCTTCTTTGACCAAACAGGATCAGATACTGAGTGTTTAAAGAAACAGTCCTCATGTGCCTGCTTTGATGAAAAATGTTCTGTGTAATGAAAAATACAGATATATTTAAATGATGGGAGTACACCGTAAACGTCTCAGCTATATCTTCGTTTAACTTGTGCAGCATGTCGTCCAGAACTATTACTTTATGACCTTGTACATTTTCCAATGATTTAATATCGTATACACCTTCATGGAATTCTACTATATTATTATATTCATTAAACTTCTCCTGGAATACACTATAGCACCAGATTATTTTCACAGGTGCATGCTCAAAAATTCCACCATCCTTTAATATGTTTAACAACAGAAAGGTTTTCCCGCAGCCTGTAGGACCCGCCACCATGCATGTAGCAGGGCTGAAGAACATGAATTTACCCACATCCATGTTCGTAGCGTGCTCGATGTACAATGCAACTTTCGAAGCTATAGAGAGAGCATATATATATATATATATATATATATATATATATATATATATATATATATATATATATATATATATATATATATATATATATATATATATATATATATATATATATATATATATATATATATATATATATATATATATATACACGAGCGTTTGCTCGACGATGTTAAAGCAAGAACTTCAGTTAAAACCTTTACTACATACCTAGAACTTTAAATATATATATATATATATATATATATGTTATATAGTATATATATATATATATATATATATATATATATATATATATATATATATATATATATATATATATATACGTTTAATTGTACTAAAAGGTTTTACAATAAAAGATAGCTTCTTTCATCAAGTGTCATCATTATATAACCTTACAATATATCAATAAAATAAGAATCACTCTGTAATTTTAAAAAAAGTGAAAAACATTTACAATAATATTAAAAATATTTATAAGGGTAAATAACACTGATATAGACATTCACAGAAACTTCACGAAGACTCAAGATTAATACTCTGTAAATCTTTACAAATATGCCAGTCATTTATGTCGTTGTCTATCATGTAGCTATGTGTCTCACCGATGCCTTCCGAAAGCACATATGTAAAAAGCTCCCTCCCAGATATCATAGTATGTTTGGCCTCTGGATCGAAAGCATAGATGCTTTCAGCCCATCGTTTTCTAAGAAGATGTATGAATTTCTGCACATCGATATGTCTAGGAACCGTTTAATAACAGTATCAGAATCATCAACCATCATTTTCTTGAATGCGTAGTATTCCTCGTATAACATATAATGAATGACTGTTACATAGTTAGATAACACACTCACTCTCTTCATATGCCTTACCACCCTTCCGCCTACCTCCGACATACACTTCAACCGCTGTATTCCTGAGATGAAGAATCCATGTGAAGTACGTTCAAATGCTTCTAAACCACTAGTCCTTTCCCATAGTCTAACTTCCA
>JABUQX010080878.1:40000-75000 GCA_015478945.1 Trachelipus rathkii
AGAAAAAAAAATTTATTAGTAAAATCAATTACTAATATCTTTTAAAAATATATTTTATATATATTTTTCATATATATTTCTATATAACTTTCGTTATTTGTCCTAATAAAGGACTTACCATCCATTTACAAAAAATTTAGTATTAAGTTTCACCCAAAAAATCTTCCGAAGAATTTTAGTCAATCCTAAATTGCATGACTCAAACGACTTCTTTTTGTCGTAGCTTTGCATGTACTGAACCATTTTACAAGAGACTTGCACCATTATCTTCGTTTTAACATGATCAATCTACCCTGTAAAGTAAATTTCATTTGGTGGACCATTTTCAGAGATATTCCTGTTAATATTTTTTTAAATTTTTTTTTTTTTTTTTGTGGGGGATTAACTTTCGATCACCCTCTAATAACATTATTTTCATATTGTATACACTTCAAAATATGTGTGTATCAATTTTCAATCAAATTCGTGCAATATATATTATTATTAATATATATCTTAATTATTATAATAAATATAATTATTATATATAATATTATATAAAATATATATATATTATATATATATAAATATATATATATATATATATATATATATATATATATATATATATATATATATATATATATATATATATATATATATATATATATATATTTTTTCTTTTTAACCTCGAAAAAAAACTTTATTTTATTTATATATTATTTTGCCCTTTAAAATACTTCATATTCACACACAGTTTATTTAAAACTATTTTTATTAATTGCACATATTAAAATCAATAAAACAATATAAGGATAAATTAACAATCCTAACAGTTAAGGAACACAAGCTTTCGTTCCTCTCTGGAACCTTTTTCAAGTGTCTCTGTCGGAAGTTCAATTTACTTTTTTTCTGTGAATTATTTTTTTGTCCAGATTTTTTTTTTTTTAGTTGGTTTAAATAAAACAACTCACTTTCTTGATAGAAAATAATTTTTGTTGTTGGCCGAAATATGGAATTCGTGGGATGTAGTCTATTTTTGTTTTTCCTTGTTGCTTGTTGAAATTTTACTATTTTTAATGGGGTTATTCGGTCTATATTAATGAATGTGGTTGAATCTATGGCTTGGGAGAGCAGAGTTTACATTATCCATTCTTAAATCGTGCCAACAAAAGCTTACCAACATAGACACGATTAAAGAATGGATAATGTAAACTCTGCTCTCACAAGCCATAGATCAACCATTCAACCACATCATTAAATATGATCCGGAATTAGCCCCTCTACCTTTACATCGAACGATCACACAAAAAAGACGTATGTAGATCTTATTGCTTAAAAATAGTAATAACTTCTAATAAGCCAACAAGGAGAAACAAATAATAGCACTATATCCGAGAGAAAATTCCATAATGGCATCAACAAAATTTTACAGAATCGCCCCTAGACCAGGTAAAAAAAAAAAAAATCCTGGAAAAAAATAATTCACAGAAAAAAAGTAAATTGAACTTCCGACAGAGACACTTGAAAAAGGTTCCAGAGAGGAACGAAAGCTTGTGTTCCTTAACTGTTAGGATTGTTAATTTATCCTTATATTGTTTTATTGATTTTAATATGTGCAATTGATAGAAATAGTTTTAAAAACTGTTGTGAATATAAAGTCATTTAAGGGCAAAATAAGTATATATATATATATATATATATATAATATATATATATATATTATAATAATATATATATATATATATTATATTATATATATATATAATATATATATTATATATATATATTAGAGATATATAGTATATATATATATATATATAATATATATATATATATATATATATATAATTTTCGATATATATATATACTATTATATATATATATATAGTATATTATATAATATATATATATATATATATTATATATATATATCTATATATATATATATAATTATATATATTATATATATATTATACTATATATATATATATATATAATATATATATAATATATATATATATATATATTAATTTCATTAATCATCAATTTCAAAAAATAGCGGGTGCAGTAATATAAAACAAAGCATTTGTTATTATTATTTTCTGCATCTATTTAGGAATCATTTATTTCTTTTTTATTCTTATACTACTAATTGAGGAGAGCTGACAACCATTCATCATTATTTTTTATTTATTGTACAAAGACCGTCTACAATATTTTATTTATTTTTATTAACCTTTCATCATTATTTTTTATTTATTGTACAAAGACCGTCTACAATATTTTATTTATTTTTATTTATTATATTCGTACTAAGAAGGTGAGCATGACTTCATCTTCCACATACTGTGATAAATTTTACGACCCCTTTTTATTTCGCTAACCACAACTATTTCCGAACATCCGGTCGTATGCGCGTTAGGGGTAGTTGTGATTGGGATAAATGTTAGGTTATTTAATGGGATTGGTGCGTTCTTCACCCATTGAATAACCGGTAAAATTATTATTATTATTATTATTATTATTATTATTATTATTATTATTATTATTATTATTATTATTATTATTATTATTATTATTATTATTATTATTATTATTATTATTATTATTATTATTATTATTATTATTATTATTATTATTATTATTGATAATAGTAGAAACAAAATTGAAAATTTGCTTACAATAATTGCATATTTATTTTAGGTGTATCAGAGACTACATTTGAAAGCAGATAAATCTCCTCCGGAAAGGACATTATTTCCTTACGATGGTATGGACACTAAAATTATTTATCTATTTGACCATTAAATTTAAAATATGGATTTGGCACATTCAAAACACAATTTTGAAAAAAAAAAAGTTTGAATCAATTTGAAATTTTTTTTTAAATCTGAGGTGTTTAATTTTCTTTCATATTTCAGAGTCGAAGAGTGATTCAAAACTTTTATGTTATCTTCTTATTGGGCCAAGCACACATTCTGTAGCCATTCATGTGAGAGAAACTTGGGCAAGGAGATGTGATAAAACAATATTTTTCAGGTATATATATATAATATATATATATATATATATATATATATATTATATATATAATATATATATATTATATATATATATATAATGTTTATTATATTATATATATATATATAATATATATATATATATATATATAATATAATAATATTAATATACTAATATATATATATAAATAATCATAATAATAATAATATATATATTATAATAATAATAATAATAATAATAATAATAATAATAATAATAATAATAATAATAATAATAATAATAATAATAATAATAATAATAATAATAATAATTGCTATTACAATAGACACTACTCTTCTTAATTCTCTAGTCACATAGCTCTTCCTCTGAGAAGATTTCGTACAACTCGTCTTTCTACACAGCCTCATTCTTTCTCTGTCAACCCTCTAACCCAAATAATTAATGCCATATAATACGTAAATGAGTGTGAGATACAAGTCAGCTGAGGGGGTCCAAGTTCTTTGTCTAGGATCCGTTAGTTATCTTTTGTATGTTCCCACGAAATTGATAGTTTTAGTTCTGTTTTGCTCAATTTTTTATGTACTACACTATTTGTAAAGTCTGTAACTCATTTCCTTCAATTATATTTACAACTTCTTTTGACTTGTACACCTTCAAATGGGATTTTCGGGACATGTCGTCCTTTGATTTGTCTTTGAACTTCTGTTTCCTACCCACCTCCCCTTCAAGTCCGATGGAATTTTGCCCACCGGAAGAGAGACAAAGAAAGTATTATCTATATTTTAAAGGTTTTACATTTAGAATACTGTACTTAACGTAACTTTAATAATAAATTACAAAAAAAGGCAGTTGTAAATATTTCTATAAATACTTAAATTCTTTTAATAACAACTTATTTCCTTTCCAGCACCCAACCAGATGACTCTCTCAACACTGTACGGCTAAAAGTTAAAGAAGGCTATAAGTATCTTTGGGAGAAATCCAAACATGCTTTAAAACATTTATATCAGAATTATTACAATGATTTCGATTGGTTTTTAAAAGCAGATGATGATACATATGTTATTGTGGAAAATCTAAAATCATTTCTAAAGAATCGAAACAATTCCAGCGATCCAGTCTATTTTGGTGTGAAGTTTAAAATGTATGTTAAACAGGTACTTTTTTAATATATACTATATATATATATATATATATATATATATATATACTATATATATATATTATATATTATATATATATATATATTATATTATATAATCTATATATATATTATAATGATATATATATATATTAATATAATATATTACTTTTCTTTCTTTCTTCCTTTAACTTACCCTCTTCTTCCAAACTGGGAGAAGGTGCTCTAGCAAGCATCGGAAAAGAAAAGCAGTAGAGGAATAGACAAATGTCGAAAAGAAAGCCAGCCTTACCGTGCCCCTCGTACCATTAATTAAGTGAAAAACTCGTCACACGAGAAAATCCACCTAGAGCTTCATGGGACCGGCGACGGGCCCTCACTATGGTAAATCGTCAAAGTGTAGGGTTCATCCCTGGCCCAGTGGGCCACAACCATACCCCATACCAAACCCCGCCATTCTCTCCTATGATGCACCTTATTTCTCGCCTCTGCCAAACTCACATTCTCTCCTTCCAGACATTCGTTCACCGACTGAATCCACTTTCTCTTCGGTCTCCCAGCCGGGTTTCCCAACACACCACTACTATATCATCCGCTAACCAACCGACTATCATTCTCCTTTCCACATGACCAATACTCAATGCCCAACATACTTTCAATTATTCTCTCACTTACCCCCTTTCTTACAACCACACAACTCTTAATAAGTTCTCATTCCTATTTCTATTATCTTCTCACTACCTAGCATGGCACCTAAGATTGTCCATCGAACACATTGAACTTTAGATCTATACTTCTTATTCCAGACCATAGTTTCACTACCATAAACAATAACACAGGTAACAACATACCCTCATGTAAGACCCTAGCGCCTCAAGACTTATTCCCTTTACATTCACCAACGAATTAATTGGGCACCAGCAACCTTCCTGCCATCACACTTCCTACTAACACTTTGCATCATACGCGTTCGCCTTCTCATCCCCAAACATACCCTAAAATATTTAAACTCAGACACTTGCTCCAGCTGTCCTCAGCATCTAACATGAACTACACAACTGAGGACTGTTCCTCCCCTCACAACCAAACCTTACTCTTATCTACGTTTACTTCAAACCCCTCCTTTTACATACCCTGCCAAATTCTCTACCAATGCCTCCTCAAACTCTTTGCAGATTCACGCCACAGAAACCAAATCATCCGCATATTATATATAATTATATATATATATATATAATATATATATATATATATATATATATATAATAAATATATATATATATTATATTTAATATATATATATATATATACAGTATATATATTATATATATATATTATATATATATATATTATATTATATATATATATATATATAATATATTATATATATATATATAGTATATATAAATATATATAATATATATAATATATATAGACTATATTATATTATAATATATATAATATAATTATATATATATATATAATATAATATAATATATATATATATATAAGTAAGTAAAAATAATTTAGAGATTAGCTTATCCTTTAAAATTATTAAGAATAATTTGAAAATATGTATTCTTTTTACTGCTATTCTAACCTAACTAACCTAACTTTCTTAACCTAATCTTAACCTAGCCTAACTTAGAAAGTACCTAACTCAACCGTAACCTATGTCCTAAACTTAACCTAAGCCAATAACCCAACTAGTCCTAACTTCCTAACGCTAAATCTAAATCATAACCTATGCCTAACTTAACCTAAAGCCTAAACTCAATCTAACCTAACCTAGCCTAAAGTTAATCGTAACGTAATGTAACCTAATTAGTTAAACCTGTATAAACTTAGTCCCCTAGGTCCTCTCTCCTCTCTCTCTCTCTCCTCTCTCTCTCTCTCTCTCTCTCTCTCTCTCTCCTATATATATATTTATATATATATTTATATATATATAATATATATATATATATATATATATATATATATTATATATATAATAATATATATATATTATATATATATATATATTATATATATAATATATATATATATATATATATAATATAAACTATTTTCGTCTCTGTCTATCTACTTCGACCTTCCCTTGCTACTGTCTGTAAACGCACGATCATTCAGCTTGTGCAGAAGAAAAAGGAACACTCTCAATAGTTAAACTAACGTCGTAACGCTTTAACCTAGAATCTTTCTAAGGTTTTCGAATCTATCCTTAATTAACATGAAGATTTGGAAACATCTTGATTCTTATAAATCTTTTACTGCTAACCTAAACTTAAAACATAACTAACCCAACTTAACCTAAACCTAACCTTCTTAACCTAATCTAACCTAACCTAACTTAACTTAAACTAAACTAACCATAGTCAGTATGGCCTTCGTGTATGGAACACTCTACTGGCGATCTTCTTTGTCCTCTGCCTTTCGGTATTTCGGTGAACCTTTCGCCGCGGAGCTATTCATAAAAACGTTCGAGATTTGATTCCTAAATTTCCTTCTTTCGCCATCTATCCGTCTTTCTGTGAACTTCTCTCTGATGATTTCTTTTCCTGTCGTTCTATTGCAGCTATTGTGGAAGACCATCGTTCATCCTTTAGAATCTATAAAAAAAGTGGTGTTTCCTCAGGGTTTATCCTATCTCCACTCTCTTTTCTACTTTACATTAATGACCTTCTTTTTATCACTTCACCTATGATGCTGACGACTCCATCCTTCATTATTTCTTTTATTTTGAAATATAATCCCTTCCAACAGCAATTAGCTTGCACTAGAAGGGCAACCTAGGAGCAACTAATTTGTAACTCTTCTCGAATTTCTAATTATAATATTGAGAACAAGTTGTTTCCAATTCCTCAAAAACTCAGTTCCTTCATCTTAAACTAGACATAATCTTCCACAGAACTGAGACGTCTTCTTCGAAACCACAACTCAAATCTTCGTCTGCCCTTAATATTATTCTTGGTGTTTCTTATCTCGTGATCTTCCTTGGGAGGATCACGTTCCTTCTCTTTCTAAACAAGCTTCTAAGAGATAAGGTGTTCTGAGGACTCTTCAGAATTTCTTCATGCCACCCTAGTTGCTTGTTCTTTATAGATAATTAGTAGGGAGGAGGTTGAAGAATGATAAATCAGCACTTAAAGATGGAATTACGGGTGAAATGTTCAAGAATGGAAATGAGGTTGTGATTTACTGGATATGGAAGTTGAGTAATGAAGCGATTATGGAGGGTGTGGTTCCGCAGTTCTGGAGGAGGGCAGTGATAAGGGTAAGGGAGATAAGGGGAAATGTAAAAACTATAGAGGAATTAAATTATTGAGTGTTGTGGGGAAGATATAAATTGGTACTTTAGTTGAAAGAGTGCGTCGAGTGGCTGATTACTTAAGAACAGGATGCATTTATAAGTGGTAGACTGGTGAAGGATGGGTTGATCAGATTTTTACATTGAACCAAATGAGTGAGAAAATGTAAGAGAAGAGGAAACTGTATTTAAGTTTATGGACTTGCCACAGACGCATGACAGGATTAATAGGGAAGCTCTGTGTCAGGTGTTAATGATATACGAAGTTGGTAGTGGACTTCTGATTGGAATTTAAAGTATGTATATTGATTGTAAAGCGTGTGTAAGAACAAATGGAGTGAAGAGTTAATATTTTCATATTAATAGCGGAGTGATGCAGGGATGTGTTTTGTCTCCATGGCTATATTTAATATGTATATTGATGTTGTGATGAATGAATTAAAGGTTAGGTTGGCAGGGGAGGGCATTAGACAGATTGAAAATGGTAGAGAGTGAAAGGTACCTTGCTTTTTGTACGAAAATGATTTGGTTTGATGTTTACCATAATTTTGAATCACCCTGTATATATAACTCTCATACCTGGAGTATATCACATTTGTTTCAATTGATTTTCTTTCTATGAAGAAATAAACTTTCATCATAAATTTTTTAGTTTTAATTTGCTCTGCTCTTTATAATAAACTAGTTTTTACAGCACTACTGAATATCAGGTGCTACCTTTTTTAAAAGTTCACAGAATATGGGGCTGCAAAAAAATAGAAATTAGGTGGTTGCAACGTTCTGGAGGAGTTTCGAGGGAAGAGAGAGGTATCCGCTTCGCACTACCCCCGCTTAACTCCCCCTTCAAGCCTTAACCCTCATGACTTCTATAAATCGGTGCGTTTTACCTTTTGAATATTGTTTAAGATTTTTTTAAATTTCAACAAAAAACTTTTTGAGAAAGTAAAATGCAAAATTCGCACCTAAAATACAAAAATGAACATCTATCTAAATTATCACTTGACAACTCTTATATTTACATAGGGGAATTTTACCAATATTTATCTGGGAAAAGCTAATATTTGAATCAGGCAACTATAATACACCATGTTCCTAAATGTCTTGTCTATGGTTCGGCTTCCTTACAATGAACCCCTTTCCAATAATCTTCACTTTCGAATTAAAAGTATCTTACACAAATATGTTCTCCAATGTAAGTTTCCCACATTTTTTATCGACAACAACTCGATCAGTTGGTATTTCATGATTATAGAACGTATTCATGTGTGTTTGCGGGTCTTGCATTCTTTATAAATACAATTGTGGTGACTAATGTCGACACTGCGGGTCAGACTAGCCTACAATTGAGCGTACGAAACTTTAAACATGTGCATTTCCTTTATAGTTTTTTTTTTTTCAATACCCATTTTTTTTATCAATTTTTAAAACTTATTTACGTTTCACAAGTTCATACTATCTTCATTATTTTTTAACAGTCTCATTAGCATGCTCTGGGAGTGAAGGAAGATCAAGACATAATATTTATTTTCATTAAAACTATTCGAAAGAGTCGAATTGTAATTTTTTTTTCATCATCCTCTTGATTTAGTTAAAAATTAAATAAAAGTGTTATAACATTTCCTTTTTCCAGCTGATTCTAAATACGAATAATAATAATCTGGCCACAACTCATGTGGTTCATCCTGTTCTATCCTAGATGAAACTATATTTAGAGCGCCCTTGGAGTTTTTATAAAGTCTTCTAATTTTTAGTTCTTAAATTCCCTGCTGTTGTAAATGTTTCCAACTCCAACAACATTTTTATCAATTATTATTCTTTATTCAGGGGTTTATGTCTGGCGGAGGAGGATATGTTTTTAGCAAAGAAGCATTGCGTAGGATTGTTACTATAGGATTTAATACCGACAATACCAGTTTGTGCCCACATGACAAAATATCTGGAGCAGAAGATGTGAACCTTGGTAAGATTTTGTCAATTTAAATTTTCGCCGTAAAGTGATAAAAAATAATGATTTTCTTCTTATTTTAATTAAGTAAAACTTCATTTATTACGATTAATAAATTAATTACGATTTTTAAACTGCATCATATAATTCAAAAATTCATTTTTATCCATCTCGAATGGAAATTTTCTCCCTTCTTCTCTCGCTTGATTGAGATTCCCTATATTATTTTTTTTAAAGTAAATTTACCTTTTATCTGTATAACTTGATACAGAAATCGACTGCCAGGTTTAAGTACATACTTAAAACTGTCTGCATCCAATTAATGATTCTTTTCCGTTTTTTTTTTTTCGAATGCTTAGCTTAAGTGTGTTTATCTATTTATTTATTTTTTTCCAGTTGTTTGAGAGTTTTTTTAGTATGATATTTATTTAATATTTAATTTTTTTTTATTTTAAATTCCCTTATTGATTAGGATTGACAATGAGTAGTGGTTGTAGAGTTAAAAACTTTAAATAATTGCCTTACTAAGAATTGGTGATTGTAGTTAGATATTGTAATCATCATTTGTTTAGTATTTTTTAAAAACTTTAAGTCCATGCATGAATTGAATGAAGCTTGAATGAAAAAAAATACATACAATAATTTTTGAGCTTCACAACTATAATTAACATATTTATAATAAAATTTCTCTTGGTATTTATATCTATATACTATTAATATTAATTTTTCGACCCTTTTGTGCGGTGATTAAACAACAACGTAAAAAACAAATTTGGCGAGCTCTGCTCGCCCATAGGCAAGCCTGAACGCTTGCGTTCAGACGGAACGTAGCGACGACGTTGTTTATTATTATTATTATTATTATTATTATTATTATTAAAAATGCCAAAAAACGTTCCAAATTCGTTTCCTTTTGTTGAATGGCTTTAATTTGCTATAAAATGAACTTACTTTTTTCTTTTTTGAGCTTCAAATTGATTTATTTTTAAATTCATTTTATTTAATTTTTTAGTTTATTTCGACGTAAATATTTATTATTTGTGTCCACAATGAGTGTTGAATATATATATATATATATATATATATATCTATAATATATAGGCCCTAATTATTCTCTATATATATATAATATATATATATATATGTATATAATAATATATATATATATATATATATATAGCCCACCTCCAATGCGAGGGCGTTAGCCCTCGCTCAATAGACAAGCCTTGTTCCGTTAGGAGCAAGCCAAAGGCTTGTTATTATTATTATTATTATTATTATTATTATTATTATTATTATTATTATTATTATTATTATTATTATTATTATTATTATTATTATTATTATTATCATTCATCTGAGATCTTAGAGAAAATCGCAGTTATGTAGAATGAAAAGACTTAAAAGTGAGATCCAAATTTATATGCATTACAGAAAAAATATTCTTAAAATGATTGGGGTGTAAACTAAACTTTGCAATGATGTACGAAACTTCGGCATCAACACATCAACATCTGCAATATAATATACCAATATTTTGCATGTTCAAAAAAGTTTACATCATTCTCAATCGGGACTGCGGAGATTACATCAAATACACTATTACTTTGAAATGTAATTTAAAGTTTTAAACGAGTATTTGTAAAGTTATTATGAATTATGCTTGGTTCATTTAACTTTACAAGGTGTTTTTGAAAATCAAATTCTTTATATCTTTGTTGCCTCTTAAAACATTTTATTCCACATGATTTTTTTAACGAGCAGCTTCGCCGCTCAAGAATAACCGGCGGAGAAGATACGTGGAATGGAAGAAATCTGCTCGTTTTCCCTAAGGTCGCGGAAGAAGGGATCCACCAGAACATTGGTTAAGATGGTTTTGGAACAATTCGCTGAAATACAAGAAAGAGGTATCAAGAAATCAATCGAAACTCGGAAACACTTCATCTCACAAAGACGCCAACTAGCAGACTATATTTTGAAGTTACGCCTAGAGGCACTTAACGAAGAAAATCGAACAGCTGCGAGATATTCAACTTATCGGAAATTTTGAGTATCACTTCGCATAAGAACTCTAATCAAACCTTAAATTTTCTAAATAGATTTCGTTTTCCAGGAAAATGTTTCGAAACCGTTGGAGTTGTTGCTGAAGAAAGCTACGACGGCGAAGGAAGACCTAGATTTTTTTCCCATAATCCATTAGACTTATTTTATCGGACTGAATTAATCAACCATTTCCATTGGTACTGGAAATACATTAATCACCCACATTCCCTGGTAATTATTATTTTTATTTGACTATGTTCTAATTTACTTTAACGATGAGGTGGAGGGTCTAAAGCAAGGTAACATAGGCATTAGTGTTAACATTAATACGTTGCTCAGCCTAGAACATGTCGTGTGAGTAACGGGCGGCGCATGGCAAATCATGCATCAACTCCTATCGGATACCTATCACACCACACTTGCGCGTTATCAGCATTACCACGAAAGCTAAACATTATTATTATTATTATTATTATTATTATAAATGCCATTAATTAATTATTGCTCAAATTTACTGTTAACAATTTTTGTAATTATTATTATTATTATTATTATTATTATTATTATTTATATTTAATGATTTATTATTATTATTATTATTATTATAAATTATTATAGGGGCCAGACTGTTGCAGCCGAAATTTGATATCTTTCCATGGAATATTGCCGCGCATGATGTGGGTTCTTGAAATGCTCTTGTATCACATTAAAGTCATTGGCCAACCAGATGGAAATTGCACGCACAGCTGATATTTACTTCCACCATTATTATTATTATTATTATTATTATTATTATTATTATTATTATTATTTTTATTATTAATTTTTATTATTATTATTATTATTATTATTATTATTATTATTATTATTATTAATTATTATATACAGGTTTTTATATCTAAAGTATATTCCATATTATTTAATAAGAAAATAATTGAAAAAAAAAGATCAGTATATTATTGTCAGTTTTTTCGTCGGGAATATTTTTTTCAATGTAAGTTTTCCCGCCTGACAAATTACCAACATATAAAAGCACAAAATAAGATTTTTTGGGGATACAAATAATGATAACTATTTTTTTGTTATAAAAAAAAAAAAGGAAAAAAGAAGAAATGAATTTGTAAAGTACTTTTTTAAGTTTTGTAGATTTTTATATCTTAAATAAATTAAATTTTATAACTTTTATATCGTATATTTTGGAATAGGAAAAATGAATTTGAAAGGTACATTTTTGAGTTGGAGATTTTTATATCTTAAAATAAATTTACATTTTATATCTTTTACATCCCACATCTTGGTTCAAAATTCAAATACCTTTTGAAATGAAAATTTGAAAACTATATTTACTTTATAAAAAGCACAAACTTTCATAAGTTTTAGGGTAAAGAGGCTAAAAATATAAGGGTCAACAATGGTACATATATTTCATATGATTCCTGCCGCTAATGGGAAATTTTGAACACCCATTAAATTAAAAAGAAACTTTTTAAGCTGGTTATTTGCAAAATGTTTTTGGATTAAATAAAATTAAAAAACATTTATTATTCTTATTTTGGGGCGTTGACCCACCACCAAACAACAAACAATATGTTATAACCTGGCCGTCTCTTGCAAACGGAGTTGGCGCCAGGAGGTGATTCTGGCCCGTTTACGTGTAGGGCATACCAATCTCAAACATGAATTTCACATTGAGACCCCCCCCCCCTCGCTATGATCCTCTGAAAATCGACCAGATACTCTATGATAGTAACCTGTTATTTTTAACTATAAATGATGATCTTCCGCGTTTTTAAAGTACAAGTACAAGTTTTAACGTTTTTATTTTTTCTTTTTTAAATCTTAATACCGGTTTTACAGTTAAAGCTAGTTAGTATTTTTTTTTTTCAAAGAGCATTTCGCTTTTCAATTTGATATACTGTAGGTTAGTTATCTAAAAGTAATTTAAGACATTTTAACTAAATTCATCAATTTTTATACTTAAGATTTTATATTCATACTACTTAGAGCAGAGTATGTATGTCCAACTATTTTTACACGGTTAAAAATGTATGATTATATTAATTAATCTTTTTATTTTAGCTTTTTAAATTTACCTCTGTGGCAGAATTTAATTTTACCTATTTTAATTAACCTTTTATTTGCTTATGCTTTTTTTTTTATTCTTGATTATGTTTGCGAAAGGGTAAATTTGCGAAGGCGTGGACTTTCTATAGATTTTACCAAGATCTGTGACATACGCTCTAACTCTGAAAATATGTGGAATACCACTACTCTAACTCTCATCCTAGGGATTCATTCTCTAACTCTTGAAACATACCCAACTATAAATTAATTCATTATTTCCGTCTGCTGGGTGGAGTATGATGTACCCACATTAGCGTTAACACTTCCTCAACACGTCTCGAAAATCTCGAATCTCCTAATTTCGATGTTCAATGGCTTAACTATCTTAAGCTTTGTTAGACTGTGATACTTTTTTTCCTTCTCTTGGTTACTCCCAACTTGTGCACCTTTTCTCCTAGCGGAATTGATTTTCACGCCATTTTTTGAGACAAGACTGTTATATCATCTTCTCCAAATACTGAGATTCTCTATTTAGGGGATTTCAATGTACACAGCACTGAATGGTTGGAGTCCTCTCATACTGATCCAGTTGAGGAGGAGGTCGAATCATTCAGCATTTTCAATAATCTGGAACAACTAATTAGGGAACCTAGACATTTCGGATCATACCAACCAATCCTTCAACACACTTGACCAATGCTTCAGCACCGGTCCTTCTCTCTATAAATCCGCCTTCACTTCCATCGGTAAATCTGACAACACTGACAACCACCTTATATCTCTTAATTTTAATACTTTCTCTCCAACGCCTCCACACTGCCCTAAGCGTATCTTCTGGCACTTTAATCGGGACGATTGCGGGACTTTGCGTCACTTCTACGATACCTATCCATGTAGTAACTGCTTTGACTCTGAAGACGCTTCGGCTTCTGCTGATAAGGCGAGTGCTGTAATCGTTGATGGGATGAGTAGGTTCATTTTTTCTTCATTCAAATCTTTCTCTTCCCAAAATCCATGGTTTTATCGCACTTATTCTTTTGCCATTCAAGCTAGAGACAATGCAAATATTGGGAGTGAAAAATTCTCCTTCTCCTATCACTATCGCTAATTTTCTTTCAGCTCCGAATCGTTGCAGGGATACTATTCGACGAGCAAAGCAGAATTTTACAAAACGAAAGTGCGCTGACCTCCTTGGTTCTACTGACAAATCTTTCTGGATCCTGGACAAAAACATCTCTAACAACTTCTGAATTTCCTCCTCTTATTTGCTCTGATGGTTCTGTTGATAAAACTGAAACTGAATAGGCCAATCTTTATGGTCTCCCGTTTTCCAATTCAACCCTAGACGACTCTGGCAATCCTCCTCCTACCTCTCTCCCATGATTAAATTTGATCGGTTGCATAGGCTCCTGAAATCTATGAACATTAGGAAGGTGAGTGACTCGCATAGCACTCCTCCCCAAATTTTGAGAATGTGTGCTTCTGAGCTGGCGCCTCTCCTCGTTCAAATTTACTCTTTATGCCTCAATAGTAGCATTCTCCGAGTTAGAAGCACGCATTTGTCCAACCTATTCTGAAGAAAGGTAACCGCTCTGATACTTTTAACTATCGCCCTATAGCTCTCACTTGCATTTTATCGAAGATCTTTGAAACCCTTTTATTTCTTAGATTATCTGAAACGCCATTCACTTCTTTCTGATTAATTATCAATATGGCTTTTTGGCGTTCGAGGTCTATTGGTGATGCATTTTCCTATCTCACTGATTTATGGTCTTCGAGACTTATGGACCATGGGGAGACTTGGTGGTGGGGCTTGACATTTCTAAAGCATTTGATAGTGTATGGCACGCGTCGCTGCTATCCAAAGCTCTGTTAGACAAACTTTTTTTTCCTTCTCTCGGTTACTTCCACTATACAAGGGTCTCATTCGCCATTGTATATACAGCACTGCTCTCATATCTGGGAGGGCTTTGGTTTTCATCAAGCTTTTGGATAGGGTCGAGTCAAAGGCTATAAGGCTTGTAAACTGTTCCGTACTTTCCAAACCCCTTGACCCTCTATCTCCCAGACGAATGTTGGAGCTTTGTCTCTTTTCCGTACATACCATAGAAGCAATTGTTCGAGGGAACTGATCTCATATGTACGACCACCTTTACGACACTCTCGTAGAGCAAAGGGTGCAGTGTCCGACATGAATTTTGTGTTGACATTAGCAACTCGAGCTTGTTCGCTGTGGTACATCTTTCTTTTCAGCCACTTTTGTTCTGTGGAAATCTCTTCTATCTTCTATGATTCCTGCTGAATTTCATCTCCCCCACTGTAAGACCTGCGTGTGTGCTCATCTGCCAAATTTGCGTTAGGTTGTGTGACTGTATAAGTTTCTATTTTTTTTTAACACTTCTATTGCATTTTACAACCCCTCCTTGAATAGACTCTGAGAAGTGGTGTTAACTGTAAAAAACAAAAAAACAACAACAAAACAATATGAGTATTGAAAGCAATGATAATCAAGCAAGCGTGAATATAGACACTTTTAATGTATAATAATTACTGGACTAGTATATCTACAATAAATTTAATATATTTAATTTTGTAAAATATACAATATATAACACAATATTTTATATATATATATATATATATAATTTATATATATATATATATATATATATATATATATATATATATGATATATATTATATATTATATATATATATAATATATATATGAGATTCAGAACCTCCATTGTTACTCCGCGGCCAAAGAATGTGAAAAATAATATACAAATATATAATCAATTGACAGAAGGGAAATGAAGACTCAGGCATGAATATAACACTGCAAATTACAAAAATCTTGAAATAAAGGAAAACTTTCAAATAAAATATAACATGCTTTTCTAAACTTAGAAGAGTTGCATCTTATTTAGACAGATGGACGTACGCGCACTTACACATACAGAAAGTCAGACTGACACACATACAAACATAACACGGCGTTTAAAAAATTGAATATAAAAGGGGAATTGGTTCAAGAAGTTTGTAAAGTTCTTAAATTATATACTAATTGTTAATAAATCACAATGAATAATTTCTTGGTAACAAGGGACGGGCATTTTTTATTTTTATTTTTAAAGAGAACTAATATATTTATCAGTCCAATAATAGGAAAAGGTAGTTAGAAAAATTCTTTGAAACACTACAAAAAAATATGAATAGTATGTGGTAAATTTATCTTTTAAAATAATAAAAAGAAATCCAATTGAAAAGTAAACCAATAAACTTACATTAAATATCCTTTCTAGAAATAAATTTCTAATTTTCGTTGATTAAAGTTCAAATAAAAACATTAAAGACTATATTTTAGCCATAATATATCTGCCCTGAAAAATAACCACAAAAGTCCCAATTCCTTATTTTTTTTTTTTCAAAAAAATCTTACCAGAAAAATTAAAAGTCTTAAGATCTACCCCAGTATCAATAAAATTTAAGGTTACGACTGTAGTTTCCTGACAGAAATGATGGTTAGGGAATTTCCCCTACAGAAGAGTTTATATATATATATATATATATATATATATATATATATATATATATATATATATATTATATATATATATTATAATATATATATATATATATATATATATAATAGTATATATATATTATATATATATTATATATATAATATATATATATATATATAATATATAATATATTTATATATATATATATATATATATATATAGTATATATATAATATATATATAACTATATATTATTATATATATATATATATATATATATATATATATATATATCAGGAAACGCGATAGGTAATAATTAGATGACCGTACCCCTCCCTCATCTGCGAGGTGAGAGCAAACCAAAACACAGTTCGTAAATGTTGAACGCAACACTGATTCCCTACTGAGTATAATTAAAAAGTATAAATCTTATACACAAATAATAAATATTTGTCCAGCTCCTTAATAGAACCCGCAATAAATCATAATAATATAATAATAATAATAAATAATAATAATAAATAATATATAAATATAATAATAATAATTTAGTAAAAATTACATAATAATAATGAAAACAATTTAATATAAAACACAACCTCAAACATTTGTATTCAAATATATTAGTATAAAGCAAGATACCTTCTATATTTATGTTAATTTTAAATATTTAAAATATGAACTCCCTTAATTACTATATATATATATATTATATATATATATATATATAATTATATATATAATATATATATAATATATAATATCTATATATATATTTATATTTATTATATATAAAAAATATACATCTTTAAATTATATATATATATATATATATATAGTATATATATAATATATATATATATTATATATATATATATATTATTTTTTTAAAATCAAACATAGCTTAGGACGCCAATAGTATAATAAGATTACAATGCCTTAATTAATAAAGACTAGTAGATTCCTTTAGAAGAAAATTAAGTTCTTTGATATTTATCATAAATTTATTTAAGAATGGTAGCAAAGCTTTCGACCTTAGTTCTAGTTTTATTAGTTTTAACTCTGAATGCTTCAACGGCCTGTTTGCTTCCTCAATATTTTCGGTAAAAATATCAAATTTTGAAAAAAAATAAAAAAGTTTGGGTTTTAGTTTTTTGAAAAAAGGTGAGGAGTGCAAAATGTTGTTTATAATGGGATCTATGTGTGAGTCTTTTCTTTGTAATTTAATTGTTGGAATTTGTTATGCAAGGATTCAGAAAGTTTTCTAAGTTGTAGATTGTCAACATTAACCACATGACACCCATTATTCACATTGACAATCTACAACTTAGAAAACTTTTGAATCCTATTGGCATAACAATTCCAACAATTACAATATACAAAGAAAGACTCACACATAGATCCCATCATAAACAACATTCTGCACTCCTCACCTTTTTTCAAAAAACTTAAAACCAAACTTTTGTAAATTAATTTTTAAAATTTGATATTTTTATTTTATATTTTCATTATTTAATTTAGTTGATGTATAAAGCAGCTGAAGGAGGACCTAGAATTTAAAGGTCGAAAGCCTTTTGCTACCATTCTTAAATAAATTTATGATAAATATCTAAGAAAATTTTCTTCTATTCAAAAGGAATATACTAGTCTCTTATAATTAAGGCATTGTAATCTTATATATATATATATATATATATATATCTATAATTTATATATCAAATAAATACATATCCCAATAAAAAAAATATATCATATATTAATATATATATATATATATATATATATATATATATATATATATATATATATATATATATAATAATAAATCGGATACCAAAACGAAATATCGATAAGCATTTTAAGTAATTTTATGAATAATTCTGTTTAAAAAAAAATACAAACAAAAATTTTGTTCCAAATAGTTTAAAAGATACAGCAATGTGAACGTACTTTGTAATAATAATAAAAGGATATGACACTCCAAGTCGTCTGTCAGGCGTCTTCAAACATAGACGTAACTAGGGGATGGAGCTAGGGTGTATGCCTCCCTCCCACGAAATGTTTGGTCAAAGAAAAATCATAAGAAAAACTCCCCAGTTACGCCAGTGCCTTCACGGAATAATCTGATAAATATTATATATCTATTTCTTCTTCATACTCCCTTCTCTTCCCACTAGATATGGGGTAGGGTTGCGTAACGTAATAAAATAGTTCAGTAGAAGAGCATGACGTAAGTCGAAAGGAAAGCCCCCTCCCCCTGCCAGTAAGAGCTCATCGGAGTAAAAAAAAATCCACCCTAGGGCTTCACAAGACTGCGACGGACCCTCACTGTGGTATCTCATCAATATGGGGTTCATCCCATAGGTCAGGCCCACAAAAATACCCCCTCACAAAACCCATCATTCACTCATACTATGCACCTTTCTTCTCATCTCTGCCAACTCAAATTCCTTTCCTTCAGACATTCTTTTACTGAGTCAATCCACTTTTTCTTTGGTCTCCCAGCCGATCGATTCCCAGCACACCCACAACTATACATCCGCCTAATCAACCGACTATCATCCATCCTTTCCATATGACCTTAAGTACACTCGTTTATTCACACCACACAACTCTCTAACGCGTTCATTCCTCATTTTATCAATTCCTCTCACACCTAACACGCCCCTAAGATTACCCATTTGAACAGATTTTACCCTAGATCTCACGGCCATTGCCCTACTCCAAGAGAACTTTCTTCCTAGGATTTGCACGAGGGATCGAAACGACCTCTTCAAACACTCGAGTCAATTACTCTACAGTTAATTTGATACAATTCACAATAATTGCATGAAAATAACACTGGTAACTTCAATTTAAGTTGCAACTTGTGACAAACTAGTCAACTGCTCGCTCGCTTCTGACAACAATTGAAATGTTACACTACCTACTACTACTAGTAGTAGTACAAATATACTTTCGCTTTGCAGTAAGTAACTCGGAATCCATTTGGAATGCATCAAACACAAAACTTTACTTGATTAAAACTACCCATATAATCACAACAATCCATATTGACATTTCGTCCTGGAACACCATAAAACAATCTTGTCACCAACTTCTTGATATTATGTTACAAACACTGGCCAAATGACGCATGTAATCGAAGTTTTCAATAATCATAAAAAAAATGAAGAAGAACCTGAAGTATTACGATTTAATCCAGTAATAATGGCACAAATTATCGAGAATAGTAATCCATATTATGAATTCGCTTTAGACAATTAATTTTTATCTTTAACTTTCAAATAGTGTAAACTGTAAGGGCTTTAAAAGGCATATTAATGTCGTAATAAATTCAAAGTATAATAAATTTCTGGCTTTCAAAATATTTGATTATTTTGTCAAATTTATTAGTTGCAATTTTGGGACAATACACCAAAAGTTAATGATAAAATTTACTTTTAATACATGCTATAACATATTAATTTAAATTCCGCTTAAATTGACATAATAAAAAAAAGAACGTAATTACCTCCACCTACGAGGATAACTCAATAAACATTGGAAACATCCTTTAAGCCAAAGTCGTTTAAAAGTAATACAAAAAGTGACGAAACAAAAAAAAAATTAAATGAAATGGAATGGGTGGG
This sequence comes from Trachelipus rathkii, assembly GCA_015478945.1. Classification (NCBI taxonomy): domain Eukaryota; kingdom Metazoa; phylum Arthropoda; class Malacostraca; order Isopoda; family Trachelipodidae; genus Trachelipus; species Trachelipus rathkii. Next base: position 60,665 of record JABUQX010080878.1, read on the forward strand.
GGGAAACAAATGAAAAAAAAAATTCCAAATGAATAATTTTAAAATAATGGCGACGTCTTTAATATTGAAATAATTAAAACCATTTTATTTAATTATTATTATTATTATTATTATTATTATTATTATTATTATTCAAATGGATAAATTACTCAAAAGACCGAGGAAAAGTAACACATATGTGTAAACATTATTCAATATATATATATATATAATATATATATATTATATTATATTAATATATTATATATCTTTTATATATATAGATATTCTCTATTATATATAGATATATATATATTATATATATTATATATATATATATATAATATATAATATATATATAATATCATATATATTATATGATATTATATATATATATATATAATGTAGAAATAGACTATAGACATAAAAACATAAATTAAAACAAATCATTTTGGTTATATATATATATATATATATATATATATATTAATAAAAATATATATATATATATATATATATATATATATATATATATATATATATATATATATATATATATATATATATATATATATATATATATATATATATATATATATATATATATATACGCAACAACCATATACTTACAAAGGAATCTTACTGTAACATTGATCAGAATCCAGATTTTGATATTTCTATATCTACTTTACAGAAATATGCATAGATGACGTTTTATAGATCGTTTTGTACATGATTTTAAAAATCATATTACGTGCACATTTAAAAAATAATATTGTAGAAAAAATAAACATTTTCAGAGAATATACAAACACTCACACATAAATGTGGATAAGATTGACTCACTCCGGCAGAGGCGAAACGAATGTAGGGTCCCTTTGATCCTTGATATATATATGGCTTATATATTACTCAAAGGGTTGGGAACCCCCTTCCCCCTCCGCACGGTGGGGTTTGCGGGGCCGTTAGTTTCGCCACTGAGACTAAGAATGTTCACACAACATAATTATTATGGGGTGGAGATTGCTTCTGTCCAGACCTAACTTCAACATCTTCTGCATGGTCGTTTTCAAGAGTAGTAAATGTTGTAGTAATAGGAGGAGGGGTAGTAGATGTAAAAATCGCTTTTGTTTCTTCATACTCTGATGTTGTTGAAGCACAATCCGAGGCTGCAGTGAAAATTAATATCTCAAAATAACCATAGCATGCTATAAATATATAAATAAGCTAACTAGGAGATAAAATGACGGCTATTTCATACTCAAATTTCACTATCAATTTCCCCTCACTATAAAACCAACTGCTGCTATAGGTAGTGATCAACCCAATTAAGGGACAAAAGGTTCTGCTCCAATAAATCTAATCCATATGTAAGACCGGGGCATACACAATATGAACCCGAGATGGGTACACTCAAAATAAATTCCAAACCTAAACAGACACACATCCTTTATACTTTGCAGGCATGAGTTTAAGTCAAAAGAAGCGGGAAAAAAGAGAAGTAATTGTGTTCCAGATTTTACCAGTAGGAAAGTTGGTAACGCCAACATATCAAGAGGTATTTCTTTCACAACATTTGATCAATGTTATGCAGAAGAGGAAGACAAGAATCACCTTTAAATTTTCATTCAGTTCATCAGAAATAACAAAAGATTTTAATTATTAAAAAAAAGATGATAAGATCACAAAGAATAATGATAAAATATATAAATATGTGGAAAAAGTAATGAATAATAATTACCGTCACTTGAATCAGCCCTCTCTGCCGCAATAGTTTCATTCAAACAAAGAAGTCCCGTACCCCTGTTTGGAGTCTGTGTTTCATTCTCGGAGTCGGAATCAGTTTCATCGAGCCTATTGTAGGATCTTCCACTACTAGGTCTTGCCATTTCTTCTTGTCGTCTCAGTTCAGCCTGTCTCTCTGCTTCTTGAAATGGATTTTCCTGATTGCAAATGAAATATAGAGGGTTTAATAGTATAAAGTTTAAATTCTTGAAAATAAACTAAGAAATACAAAATGATTTTTGAGATTTTCAGCATCATTTAAATAATTTTAAAACTGATAGAGTAAATAAATAAACAATTTTTGCTTCATTGTTACAATAAAGGTTATTATTATCATGACCAAAAATATTTGGAAATAAGAACGCACCCTCTGCTGGACAAATGTTCCCCCTTGTGTTCCACCTTCAGAATTGATTAAAGGCGCTGTTTCATCTTCAGAATCTGATTCAAGATCAGATGGCCTCTCATCCCCTGTAATAACTTTTCTTTTGCACACTGGACAAACTCTTCTGTTCTTCGTAAGCCAAGGGTCTATACATTTGCTATGGTAGGCTGAATAAAAGGTATCACTCAACACAAGCTCAAAGTTTATAGCAGAGTCAATTCAAATGAAGTGGTACACAAGGTTGGTTGTGGCACCATTTCAAAAAAAAATTATATTTTGCACGTTGTTTGTTTGTGTTATCTATGGACAGTTCAAAAATACAAATTTTGTTTCTAGATTCATATTAGATTTTACAGGGTGACCCTTTTTGTGTGTTGGGGTACATCAATTTTTGGCATTTAAAGAGAGAGGTTAACAATTAATTCCATATCTCAGCACTGGTAACTCCTAGAACAATTTCTTAAATATTGTCTTATTGGGGACATTGTAAGGCACAATTTTGCTACTTTGGAAAATGGTTATAGATATAATCCTTCAATGGGAATTTAATGTCAAAGTTTTCTTAAAATCGATGTATTTGTCATTTTTGGGTTTAAATTTTTGGATGAAGGCACTCATCTACTGATCTCAATTTATTGAGGAACTAAGTACAGATAAAAAATATTTACAAATACAGATAAAAAATATTTAAAGTAAGATAATTCAACCAATTTTTTTTTTACAGGGTGGACAAAATTTCTTTTTTTTTAAAAATTGCTAACTTTGAACTTCAATATCTGAGATGGGCAGTAATTTAAAAGTCTGAAATTTACAAAAGTTAAAGTACTCTACTATAAGTTATTTCAAGCAAAATCTTGAGTTTGATATTTGTCAAATTTAAGAGATACAATCGTCCAAAAGTTGCAAAATTCAAAATTTCACATCTATTACTATGGGTTCATTTCCTGTCTTCAAACACATTGTGTGGTTAATACTTAACAATGCGGTAAATTTAAGCAATGTAGTAAAATTAAGACTTTAATTATTTTATTGAAGTAAAGTTCGCAACTAAAACACCAATTGCTATTTTCATCCACACATTATAGTGAATTATACTTATTCCCTCGCAATTTACTACATTATTAAATAATAAACACACAATGCGTTTGAAGATAGGAAATGAGCCCATAGCATTAAATATGAAATTTTGAATTTTTTACAACTTTTGGATTATTTATTGTATCTCTTAAACCATACAAACATCAAACTCAAGATTTTATTACAATTAACTTATAGTAGAGATCTTTTAACTGTGTAAATTTCAGATTTTTAAATTACTGCCCACCTCAGATACTGAAGTTCAAAGTTGGCAATTTTTTATAAAAATAAATTTTGTCCACCCTGTAAAAATAAATTTTGTTCAATTATATTACTTTAAATTAGTTAAGTACTTAATTCCTCAATAAATTTGAGATCAGTAGATGATTGCCTTCACTGAAAATTAAAACCCAAAAACGACAATTACATCAATTTTAATAGAAAACTCTGACATCAAAATTCCCATTGAAAGATTATATCTATAAACAATTTCCATAGTAGCAAAATTGTGCCTTACAATGTCCCCAATAAGACAATATTTAAGAAATTGTTCTAGGAATTATCAGTGCTGAGATATGGAATTAATTGTTAACATCTGTCTATAAATGGCAAAAATTGACATACACCATCACACAAAAAGGGTCACCCAGTAAAAACCAATGTGAATCTAGAAAAAAAAAATTTGTATTTTTTAACTGTCCATAGATCATATAAACCGAGTACAAAATAAAATTAAAATTTACATTGGTCGACCAACAACTTTTTTTTTGTACCACATCCATATGAATTGACCCGGCAGTATATAATAAAAAATAATAATTATAAATTCCCAAACATTGAAAAAGAAACAAGAAAAAAAAGAGCACTTTAAATAAAAACTCAATCACTTTATTAAAAATTAATAATGTAAAGAGTCTCTCTCTCTCTCTCTCTCTCTCTCTCTCTCTCTCTCTCTCTCTCTCTCTCTCTCTCTCCCTTTTCTTCGTCTCTCTCTCTCTCTCCTCTCGTCTCTCTCTCTCTCTCTCTCTCTCTCATCTCTCTCTCTCTCTCTCTTCTCTCTCTCTCTCTCTCCTCTCTCTCTCTCTACTCTCTCTCTCTCTCTCTCTCATCTCTTTCTCTCTCTCTCTTCTCTCTTCTCTCTCTCTCTCTCTCTCTCTCCTCCTATCTCTCTCTCTCTCACTTTCACTAACTCTCTCTAAACTCTCTCTCTCTCTCTCTCTCTCTCTCTCTCTCTCTCTCTCTCTCTCTCTCTCTCTCTCTCTCTCTCTCTCTCTCTCTCTCTCTCTCTCTCTCTCTCTCTCTCTCTCTCTTCTCACTCTCTCCTCTCTCTGCGTCTCTCTCTCTCTCTCTCTCTCTCTCTCTTTCTCTCTCTCTCCTCCTCTCTCGTCTCTCTCTCTTCTCTCTCTCTCCATCTCTCTCTCTCTCCTTCTCTCTCTTTTCTCTCTCTCTCTTCTCTCTTCTCTCTCTCTCTCTCTCTCTCTCTCCCACCTCTCTTCCCGCTCGCCCTCTCTCTCTCTCTCTCTCTCTCTCTCTCTCTCTCTCTCTCTCTCTCTCTCTCTCCTCTCTCTCTCTCTCCTCTCTCTCTCTTTCTTCCTCTCTCTCCCCCTTCCCTCTCTCTCCCCTCCTCCTCCCTCTCTCTCCTCTCCTCTCCTCTCGTCTCCCTCTTTTTTCTCTCCCTCTCCTCTTTCTTTCCTTCTTCATCATATATATTATACTATATAGTATATATATATATTATATATATTATATATATATATATTAATATATATATATATATATATATATATATATATTATAATATATATATATAATATAAATATATATTATATATTATATATATATATATATATATATTATATATCTATATATATATATATATAATATATATATATATATATCCTATATAAATATATATATATATATATATATATATTATAATATTGAACGCCTCGTGGTGCAGGAGGTTGGAGTCGCCGACTCTCCATCACGAGAAGGAACCTGGTTCAAAATCCTCCGCGTAGCAGTTGGAAGTTTTAAATCTACCTGGGGGCAAGAATTAAACCTCGACTGCGGAAACACGTTGGTGGCGCTGGTCTGGGCTTGTGGAAAGAATGAATGATAGTCGGTTGGTTAAGCGGATGTATAGTGGCCGAGTGTGTTGGGAACCGATCGCCTTGGGTGGGAGACCGAAGAGAAAGTGGAATTGAGTCAGTGAACGAATGTCTGAAGGAAAGAGAAATGTGAGTTTGGCCGAGGCGAGAATAAAGGTGCATAATAGGGTGAATGGCGGGGTTTTGTATGGGGGTTTATGGTTGTGGCCCACCTGGGCGCAAGGATAACCCTTACATTGCCATTTACCCATAGTTGAGGGGTCCGCGCGGGTCCCATGAAAGCTTTTAAAGGGGGGTGGGATTTTCTGCGTCCGCCCTGTTGGCGGACGAAGTTCTACTAATTTAATGGTACAGAGGGGGCGAAAAGGCTGGGCTTCCTTTCTTTCTTTTTTTGTCATATTCTTCTACTGCTTTTCCTTTTTTCCGATGCATGACACGCACCTTACCCCCAGTGTTGGGGCAAAGAGGTAGATAAAGAAAGAAAGAAAGAAAGAAAAGAAAGAAAAGAAAGGAAAGAAAATGAAAGAAAGAAAGAAAGAAGAAGAAAGAACAGAGAAGAAGAAAGAAAGAAAGAAATATATATATATATATATATATATATAAAAAGAAATATATATATATCTATAATATATATATAGTATAATATATATATATATATATATATATATATATATATATAATATTATATATATATATATATATATATATATAAATATATATAAACATATATATTATTATACATACTATATATATATATATATATATATATATATATATATATATAAGACAACATAGTGATAAGAAGTCTTGACCCTACGATATAACATAGTGATAAGGACCAATACTAGGTTTTTTTTTGTGGATCCCTCTGACCCCAGCATTATTAGTATATGACCTTGTCACATACGTAGCCTTTTAGTTTCCTCTTCTCTTCTCATTTTTCAAATTAATTATCTATATCTTTCAATCCTCTTCCACCGACAAAGTTTCTATTTAAAAAAAAAAAAATCCCAAAGAGGTAGATGAATGCCGCTGTCACTATTCCTTATGGCACGGGTACCCATCGTCATCTCTCGTTCGTGATTCTGTGCACACGACCTACCATCAAGTTTGGTCCTATTCCCTGACCCCTATGGAACACCTATAATAAGAGGTTCCCCTACCCTTAGCGCGATTCTCCGGGTACAAACTTCATGGGCTCGACACCCATGAGTGAGGACACCTTTAATCTAATATATTTACGGAGGTTGTTTAAAATATACCTCGGACCCTACCAGATCAAACCGGTAATGGTCCTGCATTGATTACAGGACTTGCTCTTTTGGATTGTACTTCACCTGGAAGGCCTCTGCCCATCCCCAGCGATCCCTCTCCTGGTAAGCCCTCGACATCCCAGTTGCCCAACCGGTTGGGATAACCCCGAAAAGGTGCCCCCCTCCTAGTTGTTTTCATTTTTTTACTCCACGTGCTGACCCCATCCTCCCCGAAACTGCCAATGGACAAATCATTCCCTATGTATTACTTATTGTGATCCATCACGTGCAAACTTATTACCAACCATAGAGCTATACATTCTTAGCGATGCCCTTGTAAAAGCTTTAGGAGTTGAAGACCCTCCCATCACGCTAATGAGAAATGGGTCCCTTTGAGTTCAAGCAAAATCAAAAAATCAAAATTCAATCTTGTCATCCTTAACGTCTCTTGGATATATCCATCCCTCTTATTGCCACTCCTGACGAATAAGAAAGAAATCCAAAGGAATTATTTATGCTCCTGTGCAGAAAAACGAAGACGTTGCCTTCATTCTAAGCCATCTCCAACAGAAGAGATTTCCTGTTGCAAATGTATACAGGTTTCCCTCACGTCGAGTCTCGCCTACCCAAATTCCTTTCTTGCTGCTGACCTTTAACACACTTTTCCACCTGCAAAGGTGTAAATAGGGTTTATAAGCTACAGTGTTCGTTCTTTTATTCACAAACCCAGCCGTTGCTGTAAGTGCCAAAGGCTTGGTCATCCCCGAAAATACTGTAAGAGACAGTATTTTCGGGCTTGGTCATCCCCGAAAATACTGTAAGAGACAGTATTTTCGGGCTTGGTCATCCCCGAAAATACTGTCTCTTACAGTATTTTCGGGGATGACCAAGCCTTTGGCACTTACAAGCTACAGTGTTCGTTCTTTTATTCACAAACCCAGCCGTTGCTGTAAGTGCTAAAGGCTTGGTCATCCCCGAAAATACTGTAAGAGACAGCGTGACCTTTGCACTATTTGCGGAGAAGAATTTCACATTCCCGGCAAAAACACTTTACACTGTAAAATCTGTTGGAGACCCCACAGAGCCTCTTCCTTGAAATGCCCGTCCTACCTCTTTGAATAGAATACTGTATATCTAAGTTATGTGCCAGGCAAAAATTGAGCAGGAGATGCAATATACCAGTTCATGAAGCACGACAAAGGCAATCCTAAGCAACAATTGCAGCAACTTCCCCGCCCCCACGTGCTAACCTGCCAACACAACTCATGTAGTTGCTGCAACATGCCTGCTTGAATCACCTATTTTACCGACTACTCAAACAGTCCGAAAGCAGTCTGCGATCCAATCACCCGTCGACAACCCTACCGCGAGTACTGGTTTTCGACCAACTAGCAACTAAACTAAGTATGTTCATCCACCACAAAGCTCGGAAAGCGTTTTCTGTCGAGAAACTCTGTCTACTGCCCTCCCGATGAATTCGCCAAAACACGCAAAAGGCCTGCGTCTAAGTCCCGTAATCTGTCTCCCACCATTGCTCCTACTCCAGAAAAAGATGTCCCTAAGCAGAAACAAAAAATTAGGCACCAAATCAAGGATTATTTGCTAAAATATAAAACACTTGAATTCCTAAAAGACACATCGACCCCCCCCCCCCGTTGTAATAAAATGCAACTCAGAAGAAAACTCGCTGCTGATCTAATCCCGAGACAAAAGCATCAACATCAATAGATTGTGCTCATTCAACTACAGCTGTCGAAGGACCCACTAACCAACCCTCTTAGCTTGCTGGATTATTCCAGCTCTTCCGAATCCTCTTCCAACTCTTCCTTCGAGTTTCCTATCACAGCACTCCCCAAAGGATTCTATATCCAACAGGATTACATGGATTTTAGTTCCTAAATGGAGCTTGATGCGACCATAACCCTTTCTTTTCACACTTTTTTGGGAGGTGAATGGAAAACTGCTGTTCAACGCAAGCATCGCAAACGTTCCCAGCCTTCTGCTGCAGCCTACATCATGAAAACGAACCGAGGTCTCTATCCTAACTCAGATTTTCCAACCTTCCAAAGTAACCCACCTGATGGCTCATTGACAAAGCCTCCAGCCTTTGATTTTTGTGCTTCACAGAATCTCTGGGAACTACTGAGTGTATCTTCAATTCCCCCATTAGAGACTGCTTTTCCTCTTAACCTTTTGGTGGATCCCAACCTCACAACTCGAACGCCATCACAGTTCGAGTTCTAGTTCAGCCATGTGAATGAACACAAAAAATTTGTCGTTAGTAGGAGATTTTCTGCAATATTTAAGTATTGCAGTTTACAGCTATAGTGTATGCTAGTCAGCCCAAAATACCCTTTTTGCCCCAACTCCCTGGCCAACACATACAACCAAGACAGTCTATTCACAAAACAAAATCACTCTTCTCATGCTTCTAGCATTGGAAAAACCGCGTACTAAGGATGCAGACCCACGCCTGCGGTGGCAAGCATTCCGACTACGTCACGCTGAAGCAGGGCTTGCTATCGGACCTAAATATTCCTGCACCTTCCACTTGGTCAAAAACCATGCAAATACTTTCCCTGACCAATTACCTCAGGATTAAGAGGCTATGTGGTAATAAAAAATAAATAAATAAATAAATAAATAAATAAATAAATAAATATATATATATATATATATATATATATATATATATATATATATATATATATATATATATATATATATATATATATATATATATATATATATATATATATATATATATATATATATTAAGTGATGTGCGGAATAGTGAAAAAGCAGAATCGCAAATACCGAATATTCGGCTAAAAGTATTCGGCCGAATACCGAATATTCGGCCGAATAATCACTTCAGCTATTCGGCCGAATAGTTATTTCAAAATTCGGTCATTTAGGAAAAATAAAAGAAAACTTACACTGGTCAACAAAAAGGTGAAATTTTTCTTGGATGGACTTTTGTAGCAGATATATATAGTAATTCGGAGGTGCTGATTCCATATATATTCTCGGATTTGCTGTATCACATCCCGTTTTCGTGTAATCATGGATTCCTATTCCCTAGGAATGACAAAATTCATGTGCGCACTACGTAGGCTGTATAGACGTTACCTTCCGCATATATCTACAGTAGCAGCAAGTTTACTGCGGTCGATATTCAGGAAGCATGTGGTAACTTTAGTACGTCTACATGTATGGATGCCAATGACCTGGATGATGTCTATCATCCATCTGAAATACAATCGGATGGTCCGTCATTGTTCACCCAGGGTGAACTGAACGATCTTGTATGAGAGTTGTATTTGCCGAAGTTGTCCTGAGCTGTTGGTTTCGAGGTTGCATGAAAAATGACTACTGGACCATGGCACAAGAGTAACATTTTATCGTAACAGAGACGCAGAGCTGCGGAAGCTCTTCCAGTCAGATGGTTGTGTATTCCAGTGAAGTTGCAGGCCTACTACTCGCTATGGGACTCCCAGCATACGATGCAGGTGAGTGGCGACTGTTTATTGACACTTCCAAGAGCAGTTTAAAATGGGTGTTGTTACACAATGGCAACAGGTATGCTTTGGTTCCAGTAGGGTACTCGGTATGGATGAGAGAGGAGGATGCAAAAATCAGAATGATTTGGAAACACAATATCAGGTGTGCATGGATGGTAAATGTGCACGTCGACCTCAAAATGAGTAAATATTTTGCTCGGTCAGCAAGCGGGCTTCACCAAATATCCCTGCTTCCTGTGCTATTGGGACAGCCGGGCGGCAAGGATCACTGGACCAAAAAGAGAAGAATGGCCACCGAGGAAAACCTTGACGCCAGGTGACAGGAACATCGTATGTGAACCACTTGTACAGAGAGAAAAAAAACATCATCTTACCTCCCACTACACATAAAACTTGGTTTGATGAAACAATTTGTGAAGGCCTGGACCATGATGGTGAATGCTTCCCCTATATATATGCTCAACGTTTCTGGTCTGAGTGACGAGAAGAAAAAGCTGGGATATTTGAGGCCACAAATACGGACACTCCTTCGTGATGCTGCCTTTGCTACAACTTAATGACATGTTAGAGGCAAAGAGCGTGGAATGTCTTTCAGATTTGGCTGAGTTTTTCACGGGTTGAGCTAGGGGCCACTAACATTGCGGGGCTGCTGACAGTTTTTCATTTTCCATGGATGTAGGGCCAGTATAAGTTGCACTACTTACATTCTCACCCATAAGAAAATTTCCGAATAACCTAGGCGATGCTAGTGATGAGCAGGGTGAACGCTTCCATCAAGATCTAAAGTTCATGGAAGGACGTTACCAGGGCAAGTGGGATATCAATATGATGGCCGACTATTGTTGGAGCTTGATGAGGGATATTCCAGACGCTATGCACAGTAGATCGTCTACGAAGAGAAAGTTACTACCATCGTAGGTATGTTTACATTAACTAAACCCATTCCTTCTATTACATTCATTGTTGTCCCATATTACTCTTTATTCATAGTTGTATTATATGTTTAACATATATCTATCAAAGACATGTATCATATCATTGCGATTTGTTTCTCTCCCTTCATATATATATATATATATATATATATCAATAATTGTGATAGACCCTCTTGAAAAAGGTAAAAAATATATATATATATATGAATAATATATATATATATATATATATATATATATAAAAATAAAAATATATATATATTTAATTATATTTATATTATATATAATAATATATATATATATATATATATATATATATATATATATATATAGAGATAATATGATAAATATAACTATATATAAAAATATATATATATATATATATATATATATATATAATAATATATACTCAATAATATATATATAATAATATATATATAAAATTATAATATCATAATACCTGGATGAGATGTGACCTAAGCAACAACCAACAATATATATATATATATATATATATATGTAATATACTTAGATATGGGAATAATATATATAATATCAATATATAAATCTTAATAATAATAATAATAATATAATATATATATATATATATATATATATAATAATAATAACTTAATATATATATATATATATATATATATATATATCTTATAATAATAATAATATATATATATATATATATATATATATCCCAATGGTGTGATGGACCCTCTTGGAAAGATTAAAAATGTAAAAATTTTATAGTCTGTGTTACACTGATATCTCTGTCAGATACGATGTGGTATGCAAAAACAGATTACATTTTTGGAAGAACATCAATAATCAATTGCAAGAAACCCGTCAGAAATTTCATGTTTACCGAGTGGTATAACAATAAAAGTAATAGAACAAAAGTAAATAACTATTTCTTCTATAGCAAACCATTCACATATTAAAATAATTAAATGAAAAATTGAAAAGTTTCGTAGTTAAAGATATTAAACTAAACTTCATTTGAATAAGCTCTAAGGTTAAAATGACAGAACATTAGCAGTTCTCCATTTTCAGGGGATAACCTATTTCTTGTGGCTTCATTAATATTTCCTCCTGTTCTAAATATTCTTTCACTTTCGACTGATGACGGTGGAGCTGAAAGGTATTTTATTGCTAGTTTTTTTCAAATTCATAAAACTATTTCCAGTGTTTTCCACCAATTGAAGAGGGGAATATCATTGTCTTCACTGGCCAAAGTAGGGGCAAACTTATAAATTTGTTTATTTCTTGATGTAATTCCGTGTGTAGCCTTTTACTTTTATGTACAATACATATTACTTTTATGTAAAATAATAACATCGTCAGAAGAATGGGACTTTCTTTTTCACTCACTTTCTTTTCTGTATGACGATTTTGATGTCACAATTTCTTTAAAACAATCCATTAAAGAAGTGAAAATGGAACCTTCAGCTTCACTTTCCCCACTACGTGAATCATCGTCAGCAGAAGAGTCAGGAGCTAAATTTTCATGCATTTCTTTCCATGCCTCAACGACCATATTTTTTAGATTTATGTTGAAAAATTAGCTTGAATGCAGATCTAAGAAAGTAGTTACACACAAGATTTATCACATAGAAACTTAGATAGTCTTTTTCTACTGATTTCTTAAGCTCTTCCACGAGTGTTATTATTCCACTGAAGCTTTTTGCTTTTTAATTGCCTTATTTAAAAAATAGATTTATTGCTAAATTGGAAGGGATCACTTGGGAGACTGTTCCTTCACGTTTAATGCTTGTTTTAGTGATGTTGTCAAATGGCTCAAGTAAATGGAATAATTTTGCCACTGAAAATCACTCAAAATTTTCTGATTTCATTCACCACCCCATATGGCCAGAAACCATATTTTCAACCCATCTTTAAGCATTTCATAAGTTTTGTTCCAGCGTATAGAAACGTCTTGAATTAATTTATGCTGATTGACATTCAGCTGCATCTGTTAAGTTTTAAGCTGCAGCTGCCGTTGCTGAATGATGAAAAATGAGAGGAGATGCTTCTGCAAGTAAATAAATGTCTTTAACAGACTTCTGACATAATATTGAATCGTAGATGCATAGTTGCAACATGTGAATAAAACATAAGAAATTGATAGCAAGCCACTCTCCCTTACACCAGCCCATGTTTTGTCCATTATCCCGTATCACTAAATAAATTCTCTATTTTTGGAATATTGAAAAATGTAAATGGCCCTTATAGGACCTGACAAATGACAAAGATTTCCGCCATATTATCTGCAAAATTTGGCTATATCTTATTTTTGCAAATAAGTTTCTAAAAATTTCAATTTTAAATTGAAATAACTTTCCTTATGTTGACGTAATTTATTGTTTATAAAGCTCAATATTCGGCCCGAATAGTTCGGCAAAAAAGCCGAAATACCGAATATTCGGTATTTTGGCCAAATAGGCCGAATACCGAATACTTACCGAATATTCGACATCCTAATATATATATATATATATATATATATATATATATATATATATATATATATATATATATATATATATATATATATATATATATATATATATATATATATATATATATATATATATATATATATATATTATATATATATATATATATTCAGATGGACAATCTTAGGGGTGTGTTAGGAGTGAAAGGAATTGATAAAATGAGGAATGAAAGCATTAGGGAGTTGTGTGGTGTGAAGATGGGCGTAAATGAGAGAATAAAAGAGATTACATCGAGAACGTTCGGTCATATGGAAACTATGGATGATAGTCGGTTGATTAAGCAGATGTATAGTGATGAATGTGCTGGGAATCAACTTGCTGGGAGACCGAAGAAAAAGTGGATTGAGTCAGTAAAGAAATACCTGAAAGAGAGGAATGCGAGTTTGGCAGAGGCGAGAAGAAAGGTGCATAAGAGGATTGAATGGCGGAGTTTTGTGAGGGGGGGGTACGGTTGTGGGCTTTGCCCAGGGAATGAACCCGCATTGACGAGATACCACAGTGTGGGTCCGTCGCAGTCTCGTGAAGCCTCAGGGTAGATTTTTCTGATTGGGACGAGTTCTCACTGGGGGGTATAAAGTGTACGGTAAAGGAGGGGGGGATTTCTTTTCAACTTGCGTCATGCTCTTCTACTACTTTTCTGCTCCGGCGTATGCTACGCACCTCACCCCCAATCTGGGGATAGGAGGAAGATAATAATAATAATTATAATAATAACAATAATAATAATAAAAATTATATATATATATATATATATATATA
>JABUQX010080879.1:15000-21923 GCA_015478945.1 Trachelipus rathkii
GATCGGGGAATTTTTAGACTCATCAGGGTCGCCAGCAGGCAACGTTTCATTGTACATTGCGACACGACTTAAAGAACTATGAATTTTGTTTTCAAGGGTCATGTTTTATATTTGAAGATCATATCATGAAGATGACTTGCCATTTCGGCATTTAATAAATCTGCCAAACACATGAAATTCCATCAAAACGTAAGAAATGTGCTCCGCACATGCGTACACAGACTAAATAATAGGCTGTGACGAACAGATTCAATAAGTATATTGTCCTTATTTTTTAGGCTATTTTTCCTCTTTTTTCCTGAATTCCAAAATTTCATTTTGACCTGGCATGTATTTTCTCGATATTTATCAATATTTCGACACTTAATTATCTGAATATAGAATTGAAACATTTCTTACATTAATTTAATGCTTAAATTTTTAGAAATTTGGCCGTGAAATAGCCAGAATGTTGCAACCCTGAAGCAGAAATAGACAAGAAAAAAAATCAAAAGTTCGTTCGTTATTTTTTTTTTTTAAATTTAGAAAAGGAACCAGGAATAATGAATAAACAAATAAGTCAACTTTGCTTCAGGCTGGCATTCATGATTAGAAGTATTATTATTTCCCGTGCTGTGTTATAAGGTTTCGCGAGCTTTTATAGTTGTTCGGGTTCGCCAGGTGAAAATAGAGTTTCATGTGCGGGCTGGCGACCTGTTTAACCATGTTACACTTGCCTCAGAGAGGCAGGCGCTTGTGACCTAGGGCCGCAAAGCATCGTAGGCGTAAGAGAGGTTTTTTTCAATCACGTTGGCTTGCTGCGTGAGATGCAAATAAATATGATAATTTTGAAATTATTGGCGTATATGAAAGCCATTAGGAAAAAGGAGATAACTAGTCGAGCAGCATTTTGCTCTCGAAATCAACAGTATAGGTTGGACAATGCAGGAATTTTTGTAGAGTTATTTTTTTCGCGTATAGCAATTGTGCGGTCGGCACTGTTAAGGCAAGCAGATAAGGTATTCGCGCCCTGAGTGATAAAGTATGATATTATTAATTTATGTATAGTATAGTAGGTATATATACGGTATTATAGTATATATAGTATATATATAGTAGTAGTATATATAATATATATATATATATTAGTATTGAATAGTAATAGTATAGTATAGGTTATATGTAGTATATATATATGTAGTATTATATGATTTACATAGTAGTGTATAGTATGTATGTTATACTATGATATAATAGTTATATATATATATATATTTTATATATATATATATATATATGATTATATATGTATATATAATATTTTACTCTTCATTAAATAGTATAGTATACATATGAATATAGAATACTATATAATATATAATATATATATAATATATATATTGTATATATATTATGATATATATGATATGGTATATAAAGTATTATATGTATAGTATATTATATATATAATATAGTATAATTATATTATATATATATATATATAATATATTTATATATTTTAGTTAATATATATATGATATATACGTATTATATATATATATATATATATATATATTATATATCTATAATATGTATATATATATGATAATATATATTATATATAATATAATATATTATATATTATAATATAACTTTAAATTTAAAATACCGCCATGCATTGAACAAAGTAAATTGCGTGTAATCGAATTGCAATTAAAATACTGAGAGTTTAAATAATTGCCGGAACAGAAAACGTCCCCTCAGAAGGGCCATTTCTCGGCCAATAGTATTTCATTTTTATATTAAATTCGATATTTTTAATGATAAGTTTTATTGTAATAATTACCACTTGACAGAAACTAAAGTAGTTTTGACCCTTGAGTTGACTTTCGTTTATTATTAATTAATTAATTATTATTAATTCTTATTTATTATTATTATTTTATTATTATTCTTTATTTATTATTATTGATTATAATTATTATTATTATTATTATTATTATTATTATTATTATTATTATTATTATTATTATTATTATCATATTGCAACTTAGACTTTTTAAATTGAACCTCCTCCAAGAAAAAGCCATTAATTGCCATGGAACGAATAAAAATTTCAAGAAAGCAACAAAAGTATACCTAAATTAGAGACTCCCAAATTCGCTTTTTGGCGTTTACCAAAGTTGCAATTTTTTCTCCATAAAAAAGTCGCAATCTCTTATTTTTGTCTTCCCCTTAACTCATTAAAAACTGTCCATGTGTGATGGAAATGTTCCTGTCTTTTTTTTTCACACTTAAAAATTGTGGTTATGCTGATGGATTTCGCCTTTCATACGTTATAGTGTTTATAATATATAAATATATAAAGTAAGTATATATATATATATATATATATATTATATATATATAAATATATAATATATATATATATAGTTGTAGTATATATATATATATATATATATATATATACTATATATTATATATATATATAATATATATATATATTATTATATATATATAATATATATATATGTATAATATGTAAAATATGTAATATATAAAAAACGTATATATAGGTATTATAGTAGATATATGATGTGAGTATAGTAGTATATTATATATAGTATAATATATATAGGTATATATTTGATATATATATATATTATATTATATAATATATATATATATTATATTTAGTATATATAGTGATAGTATATAGTATATTATATATGTAGTATTAGGTATTTAGTATGATAGTATATATATGATATTTATATATATATAAAGTGTGTATATATATATTGTATATTATATATGTTATTATTAGTATAGTATGATTATAGGGTATATATGGTATAAATAAATTTCCATTTACGAATATAAAGTATGTTATTATATATATATATATATAGGGTTATATATGTATATAGTATATATATATATATGATATTATGTTTATTATATATTTATTATATAGTAGTATAGTTATATAAGTATATGGTAGTATAATATAGTTATTAGTATATAGTTATAGTGATAGTATATATGAGTATCGTTAAGTATAGTATATAGTAGTGATTCAGTATTAATTATACGATGATAATTATGTGAATAGGCCTAGTATTATTATAGGTATATATATATATATGTATATATATATATGTATAGGTTATGTATATATTAGTATATATATTAGTATGGTCCAATAAGATGAGTATCATACGTCAGTCCCATAATTGACAGTTATCTAGTAACATCCCTATTGAATTAAATGTACCTATTTGTATAGATATATATATAGTTATATATATAATATATATACTATATATAATATATAATATATATTATATATATATATATATAATATAATATAGTTTTGTGGAATGTAGTCAAGAGTTAATGCATTAAGAAAACGGAGGGAAAAGTGGCAAAAAAGGAAGCAGAGGGTAAACAAGGAAGAGAGTTATTCATAAGGTTCTAGTAGATTTGAAAAGAAAGAAAATACTGGGATTGTAAAATTAAAGAACTAATATTCGTTGTAAAAATTTTTAAATTTAAAAAATTATAATTGCTGAAACCCATTTAGTTTTAACGAGCATAGAAAAAACATAAATAAATTGAAACATTAAATTAGTGTTTGTAAAATTTTGAAGTGGAAGTCTACAAAACTTTAAGGTTCACAATTTACCTTGATATTTTTGAGACGTTATTTTTAATAGATCCAAAGATCAAATTTTAAGTTTTTATGTATTTCTGGTTTGTTGAGTAAAGCTAGAACTGTGTATAGTGATGGCTTCTTCGATTCTGGCTTCTTCTTTCCATGGCTCATCAGAGTCGGTCTGCTCATTAACAGGACAAACTCTACAGGCAAACTACATGAAAAAAATTACGGTGTGGCGTAATGAATGTTGACAATCCTCACCCTTGGGAGAATAAAATGAAGAAGACTCCATCACATAGAAATAATAATAAGTGATTAGTGTTAAAAGTAGTGCCAAGTGATATAGTAATAGTGTTTATTAATTAGTGTTAAAAATATTACATGAATGAATTGATAATAGTGGTGGTATTAAGTGTAGTGGTAGTGATGATAATATTTGCTTAAGAAAGGTGTTTGTTATATATATATATTGATATATTATATTAATATTAGTATATACTATATAATATATAGTGTAGTATATATATGAGTATAGATATATATAGTATATATATATATATATATATATATTGTATATTATAGTATATATATATATATATATATATATATATAATATAGTAGTATAGTATATATATATATATAGTATATAGTATATATATATATATATATAATGATATATATATTTATATATATAGTATTATATATGATATATATTATATAGTATTATAGTATATATATATATAGTATATAATATATATATATATATTGTAATATATAGAGGTTGGGTTGAGTCGATGTATATGTTCGATATATGAGGTAATAATATATATAATATATAAGGATATGTATAAGGTAGTAGTACTATAGTATATATTAGTATATAGTATATTTATAGATAGTTATGTTTATAGTATATATAGTATATATATATAGTATATATATAATATATATATAATTATAGTTAGTAATGTATGTAGTAGTAGTATATATTAGTATAGTATAGCTTAATATAATCTCACAATACAATACTCACATAAACTAAATTCCCCAGGTATATTTCGTACAGTTGTTCCCGCCTTGGACTCTCCCTTGATCCGCTTATAGGTAGAGGGTAACTATTACTGTCAAGTCTCCTCCAATCCGTCGGTGAGCTAATAGCCTCCATAAACCCAGGCTTTATTGTAACACAACTCCAAAATCCAATTCATCAGCATCTCGGCCTCGCCGTGGTCGTTGATCATTTTGTTAGCCAGTAATGTTCGATCTATAGGCCGTGGCAGATGTTACCATTCTTCACTTTCTTCGGACTCTACCTAGGTTACCGTGCCTCCTTGGCTAATGAACTCTGCCATCCCCAAAATCCTTATTCCTTCTTTCACCATCAAACCCACACACATTCACTAGTCGACGCGGTCTTCATTACTGTGCATTGATTATGCTATGATTTTCGAAGTTGTTCTGGTTCCACCTGCCCCGTCAACATCCATTTCAATCAGTTACCAAAAACACCATCCTATTGCATATTCTAAGCAGGTTTCGCGGCTTATTCTCATTCGATAACCCTTTCGCGCTTCCTTCCAGAAGAGCCTTGCCTAATTTCCGTTGGTAAGAGGTCCTTTTTCATCGCTCGTTTGGCCAACTGTTCATTTACCTCTTCTTTTCTCCTACGGATTATGCCCCTTTTAGTATTTCTTCTTTTTTCCTCCTTATAATAATTCCAAGCATCTTTCTTTTTTGAAACTTCATCATTTGGTTTTAGTACATTCAACCACGCTTCTTTTTTTCTTTTAACCGCTTGCATCGACCTCTTCATGTCCACCACTCACTGTAACATTCTTCTGTTCCTTCTACTTAGCCATCCGGCGCATACTCTTTGTTGCACTGCTGATACAATTTGCTTCCTTCATTTGGCTCTCCAGATTTGGTGTCAGCTTCAGACTTGTGTCGCATTCAACTGATGGTAGTAGTTGTCCGGAGCCGCTTTTGTAGACATAACTGTATCCTTATTACCTTTCTTCGCTTAACTTCTCACTCTTAATTGTAACCCGACTTCCTTTCGTGTTCACCTCTTCCTCGTGCCAGTCTCCTAGCCCTACCGCTAACTCTAGTTCTCGGAAGGCACAGAGTGATCGGGAACATTTGAAGGTGATCCAATAATCCCATTCTCTTAAGAGAAACGCCCTGCACGTGATTTAACATCCAGACACATACTTTCACCAGGGTGGTTCCTTCTTGCCTCAACACAAAATCAGGTCATTCGACTTTTCCACTTGTTCGGATACATCTCTACGGATCAGCCAGTCTCTAGTATTACCTATGGATTTCTCTTGGTGTTGTAAGAGAAAGTATTAGCTTACAACCACTACCTCCTCGCGCTCCAGAAAGCAATCACCTTCGCTACCATTCTCGCATTTTCCCTCCCTACAGTACTACCGCCGAAACACCACCTGTTATACATCTCGCGCTTTGAATCGCCTATCCCAAGCCGACCTCAGGTTCCGCCAACACTACAATGCTGAAGCTCCTACTCAGACCCCACGCCGAAAAGACCATCATTCAGATTACATCGCCAAAAAATAGTACTTTCTTCAGCGTATTACCCTCAGATGGACACGAGATACGTCACAACCACACATACTTTAATCTTTTGCAAACTTAAAATTTAGAACCATTAGAATTCCGTAGGGAGATTCGGACACATCCACACAAAGCCTACCATTAGCTCTGTACCGGACAAGTCCCACTCATGCAAAATTGCAAGCTCCTTCTCTCGCGCGTCCTCTGTCGATTGCCTCCAAACAGGCACAGCAACACATGTTTTGCACACCAGTCACCAGCGGTCAGTTTCGACGCGTTTGCCGTGTTCAGTGAGTTTGTGGTTTCAGGTCGCTGAGCGAGCAATCAAAATTTGCATTTTTTAAAATACATCGCATCACCGTGTTTCTTGCTCTTTTTGTCCTCAACTTTATGTCCTCTTGACATTGCCATGGTAGCGCCATTACGATGTCATCAATTGTCGGCGCGCGAAGATTAGGAAGGGCCTGTGGTTGTACGGCGATGCGACGGAGCCAATCCTCCGGAAGGCATGTCATTCAGTGCATTGCGTTCTAGGCGAAGAGATAGGTGGAGGGGGCAGGATCCGGAAGCCGCAACTGACCACCGTCCCTTAAGGTCTAGCTTCTCTGTTGCGACAGGTTTGTCACGGTCAGGAGCGAATACGATGGATGTGGGTCAATTCTGGTTCTCACCCATCACTTGATTAGGGGATATGAGTCGTAGGATG
>JABUQX010080880.1:0-18465 GCA_015478945.1 Trachelipus rathkii
CAAATACCGTTCATTGGAATTGGTGTTTAACCGTTTCATTTATCATTGAAACGCACAAGCGTTTTTCGTGCGCCGCTTCATATATATATATATATATATATATATATATATATACTCTATATATAATAATAATAAATAATAATAATAATAATAATATGAGGTAGTGGTAGTTGCTAACTGTAAAAAAAAAATAATTATTAATATTTTAAAAATTTATTAAAAATGCTTAAATAATAATTATCTTCATTACGTTAATAAATGAGACAAAAATCAGAGTTAGTCTATCCATTCTTCCAATAAAGTTAAAAGGTGGAAAATAATTAATAATCACTCTGTATTATATATTATATGATAAATAAATTATAAGCAATTGAATGACAATATTTATCAAAATATTATATAATTATCTTGACAAAGGAAATAAAAAATAATTCCATTCATTATTCCATTAAATACATTAAATATTCCTATTGAATTATTATGATAAATTGATAAAAAATATTATAAACAATTAAATAAAATTACTTAAAAAATAAACACATCATTAACTTATAAAGAAAAAAAATAAAATCAGAATTAATTCCATTCATACATAAAATAAGGTAAAGATGTGGAAAAGAGCGAAGAAAAAAAATAAGAATAAGAAATTATTTAAAAAAAATATATATATTTAATTGTTTATAATATTTATAAATAATTATCTATAAATATTATAAACAATTAAATAAAAATACTTAAAAAAATAAACACATCCTCATTAAGTTAATAAAGGAAGAAAATAAAATCAGAGTTAATTGAATCCATTCATCCTATAAAGTAAAAAAGAAAAGGTAGAAAATAGCGAAGAAGAAATGCCTTTTCAATTACCGTATTGAAAGATGTTAAGAGAACTCCAGTTTAATTCCTTCAAAAGAAACGGAAGATTAAAAGAAAGTTTTTCAAACTATCTAAACGATCTTCAGATGAATTTGTTTTAGGGCAAGGATCAAGGATTAAGATTAAGAACCTTTAATAGGAAAATTGTCAATTAAGGATTAATTCTTTTGGGAGAAAAAGGAATAATTTTTTTTTCATTATTCAAAGAAACAAAGAATAAATTGAAGTGGTCTGCATAGAAATTGCTGAAAAAGGATGTACTTAAAATATCATGAATGATGTAAATAATAACAATAATAATAATAATAATAATAAT
Source organism: Trachelipus rathkii (assembly GCA_015478945.1). Classification (NCBI taxonomy): domain Eukaryota; kingdom Metazoa; phylum Arthropoda; class Malacostraca; order Isopoda; family Trachelipodidae; genus Trachelipus; species Trachelipus rathkii. Next base: position 1,193 of record JABUQX010080880.1, read on the forward strand.
AATAATAATAATAATAATAATAATAATAATAATAATAATAATAATAATAATAATAATAATAATAATAATAATAATAATAATAATAATAATAATAATAATAATAATAATAATAATAAATAATAATATAATAATAATAAATAATAACAAATACTTTGGCTTTGCTCTCTAACGAACAGGAAACTATCTGATGACGAGAGGAGCTAACGCCCTCGCATTGGATCGCGCTCTATTTGGGTGTGATATATATATATATATATATATATATATATATATATATATATATATATATATATATATATATATATATATATATATATATATATATATATATATACTTTACTTTATATGCTGCTAACTATATATATATATATATATATATATATATTCAACACTCATGGTGGACACAAATAATAAATATTTACGTCGAAATAAACTAAAAAAATTAAATAAAATGAATTTAAAAATAAATAATCTTGGCTCAAAAAAGAAAAAAGTAAGTTCATTTTATAGCAATTTAAAGTCCATTCAACAAAAGGAAACGAATTGAGAGGAACGTTTTTTGGCATGTTTAATAATAATACTATATATGATAATAATAATAATAATAATAATAATAATAATAATAATAATAATAATAATAATAATAATAATAATAATAATAATGTAATAATAATAATAATAATAATAATAATAATAATAATAATAATAATAATAATAAATAATAATAATAATAATAATAATAATAATAATAATAATAATAATATAAATAATAATAATAATAATAATAATAATAATAATAATAATAATAATAATAATAATAATAATAATAATAATAATAATAATAATAATAATAATAAAAATAATAATAATAAATAAGATCCAAAAGCTTTAACAATTGCTTTAAAAACCTTTTCTAAGTCATAACAATCCATCGTAACTTTCCAAACACCTTATTACGCTCAGTCGTGTTAATTTTGTCCATTTTGTTCCAGGGAATATTTTTTTTTTAATAAAATCATTGTCCGCCTTGATGACCTCCAATAGTAGTACTCAGTTGTGATTTGTGACATTAATGTTTGTAATTTGCTATACCCCACATGAACGTGAAAAGCAATGAACATAAAATGTAGCCGGATATTTTCAACAGCTTGAACACCTCAAACTTATCTTCATTGCTGCAGCACCATCATATCGTTGTTAAATCAGAAAGTCATTATTTATTTTATCCTTAGTTGCATTGCCTCTACCTCAAAGTTTCCTTTTGTGTTTTCAACAACCACAAAACCTAAGAAATATTCACAAATCACAAATATGTTTTCCGCCTTTCTATTAATAACTACTCTTAATTTGCTTTACTAGTTTAATTATTCTTATAAAATAAAATTGAGACTCAAGTCATTATAATTTTTTTAATAGTTTAAATAATTTCGTAGGGTGTTCAAACCCCCTGAACGCCCTGGCTGCGGTCATATATATATATATATATATATATATATATATATATATATAATAAGCAATAATAATAGCCATATGTATAACTAGCTGTATATATATAATAATATATGTATATGTAATATATGTAACAATAATATATATATATATTAATAATAATAATATATATATACTTTATATATAATAATAATATATATATATATGTATGTATAATAATAATAATATATGTAATAATAATATATATATATATAATAACCAATATATATATAACTCAACTATATATATATGTAACTAATATGTAATAATATGTATATATGAAATTTTTTATAAACATGCATTTCAAACGTATATTTGAATTTGATCTTTTTCTTTATAACTTTATATATATATATAACATGTATATGTATCCTTCCCAATAACATAACCAATAATGTAATATATATAGCAATAACAATAACAACTAATAATAACCAATAATAAACTAATAATAACACGTTTCAAGCCCCATATATACAATATATAATAACTATATATATATATATATATATATATATATATATATGAAAGAAAAGTCTAAGGAGGCATTTTTCTCAATAATTGATGCTCAGGTTTCCCCTAAGGACTAAAAATAAGGAAAGAATAAAAAAGAGGAAAACTCAATCCTATTCATTTCCCTTTTTCCCATCTGGTTTTACCCGATTCTCTTCCAGATTTCCTCTTGTTTCCTTTCAATACAAGTTTTTGATTCTTCCACATTTTTGCCTTTTAATTTTGCTCTCTCTCTCTCTCTCTCTCTCTCTCTCTCTCTCTCTCTCTCCCCTCTCTTTCTTTTTCTTTCTCTCTCTCTCTCTCTCTCTCTCTCTCTCTCTCTCTCTCTCTCTCTCTCTCTCTCTCTCTCTCTCTCTCTCTCTCTCTCTCTCTCTCTCTCTCTCTCTCTCTCTCTCTCTCTCTCTCTCTCTCTCCCTTTTAGTTCCCATTTTGTTTAAGAAATGAATACAAGATAGCTGACTCTTGTTCTAATGAATTAATGATTCTCAATTAGATTTTTTAAAAGTACATTATATATATATATATATATATATATATAAATATATATATATATATATATATATATATATATATGTATATATATATATATATATATATATATATAAATATAAAAATATATACTATATATATATATATATATATATATAAATATAAATCTTTCAATATTTATATATATAAAGAATGCAGAAGCATGTAGGGTGGTCATTAGTTGAATCTTGTATGCTGAGTTTTCTTTTGGGATTAACATTTCTTGACACCCTTTTCACACCATGAAAAAAATAACAGAAAAAAAGTACGGGTTTCTTTTTCCATTTTCAATGTTCATTGAAATTATTTAGCACAAAGGCAAAAACGAACATATATGATTAATTTCATAAATTAGAAAATCGTTTTTATAAGGATTATATATATATATATATATATATATATATATATATATATATATATATATATATATATATATATATATATATATATATATATATATATATATATATATACTATACTGCTGCTGCTATATATATATACCAGTAATATATAATTATATGTAATAATAATAATATATGTAACAATAATAACAATAACCAATAACTGTTCTTCAATATAATATATGGAGCAAATTTAACTATTATATATATCATATTAATATATATGTATATACTCATATATGTATATAATATATAATATAATATATATATATATATAATAATAACATATATAATATAATAATATATAACAATATATATATAATAATAATAATAATATAACCAATAATAATAATATTACGGTTCAAATATACCCTCGAGTGTTGTTAAAATATATATATATATATAATATATAGTAATAATAACCAATATGCTAACTCTGTAGCTGTAATAATAACTTCCAACAATAATAATAATAATATATGTATATAATAATAATGTATGTATGTGTATAGCTATGTTTGTAATAGTAACATGTATATGTAATATAATACCAACAGCATAATATGTATATGCCTTCATGCTAGCTATATATATATAATAGCCAATAGTAACATATAATAATAACAATATAATATAATATATAGCATAATATAATATATATAACTAACTCATGTATAATAACATATATATATATGTAATAACCCTTTGACGAGAATTTCATAATTTCAATAGTAATAGCAATAATAATAACTTGTATATATATCTTCCAACAACAATAACCATATATACCATAATAATAATATATATATATATATATATATTGTAAGGTACAATATATATATATTGATTAGTCATTAGAGTCATCACAAAATTTAATTTTATGTGATACAGATAAAGTCAATTATCTGTTTAAAACGTTACTTCGTTCTCTCTACTCTCTCTCTCTCTCTCTCTCTCTCTCTCTCTCTCTCTCTCTCTCTCTCTCTCTCTCTCTCTCTCTCTCTCTCTCTCTCTCTCTCTCTCCCCTATGAAATACATATCAATAATCACCCTCTTTTATTTTTCATTTGTAGCAAACAATCTTTATTTTTCGATATCTCACATTTGATAAGTACCAACTTAAAGCAGATATGAGACAAGACATTCTTCAGACCAAAAACTCCCATAAGATAATCTTACTTATTAGGAAAATGTTGACAATTACTCATTCATAAAAGTCACAACTTCAGGACATCAAGATATACACTATTTCCTTATTCACTAAAGGCATATTATATCTTTTTCCTCAAAATGCGCATATCACCCATCTTAGATTAGAGCGACTTTACTCGAAAGATATATCTAAGGATTTTTCTTCATTCTTATTACTATACCCAAGCTGCAAGGAGAATTAGCTTTTAGTCACATACATAAGTTATTTTAAGTCTTTTAAAACCACTGATTCACTGCAAATTTTAAATTTTTCTGTCCTTTGAAAATATGTGATTCTGTATAAACAAAGGTGCTTGTTACATTTATGAAAACCAAAAAGCTCCATCACGTACCGTTTTTTTTGTAGACACACTCCTCATAATTATACAGTATATATTAGTTGCATTGAATTGTAACAGTGTCTTGGTTATTATAGCAAGCACACACTAAAATGATTTTTTTGTTCGTTTCCTCTTATAGACATCTGTTGGTGTGTCCCTGATAAGAGACCAGCAATATTCAGCGAGCATACTCTTTCATTCCATCGCCCACTAAAACGCTTTTCAAACATAGAGATGTCCTGGTGAAACCTCTCACCACGCTCATCACTAATTGCGCGCCATGGTTGGGGGAAGGGTCAGATGTGAGTCCACACATGAAGTGCAATTTTAAAACATATTACTAGTAACACTGATAGTCCACCATGTGACGTGCAAGATATTCATAGTTTTTCAGCTTTCTCATTTCCAAGGAAACCTGAGCACACTGATTTGAATGTTAGCCAGGCCGTTTTTTGTCCTTCTGACAGTTTCCTTTCAAACTCTCCATCTCCGGAAGACTGCTTTAAATTGGGGGCCAGCCAAAAACGCTACATCTTTGACTCACTTAAATTTGTGAATTTGTTTCTGAGATGCAAGAATAACACACCTTCTTTGTCAAGAGCTTTCGTCTTTTCATCAAACCAAGTTTAATGTGCAAAGGTGGAAGAAAGACAAACTGTGAATTCACAAGTGGTTCATGTGATGTGTTTTTGGTCCCAGGATTGAGATCATGTCTTTGAGGCCACTTTTTCCGAATGTAGTGATTTTTCTGTCGCGGCTATCCGCGTGCGGAGAAGCGGCAGAATTTTTGTGTAGCCCCTGTTGCATGCCTGTTATAGTCCAGTAGGCCTTCAGGTCCCCAGAAATCATATTAACCTTGTGTATTCTTGAAGGTGTTATGAACTCTGCTTCATGTTTATACATGTTATTGAAAACATTTCTCAGGACAGAACGAAAAAAACATTGCCTATATGGAGTAGCTGCTCTGCCTTGGGACTACGTTTGGAGGGAATCAATAAACAAGCATACTCTGCTGGTTGTAACAACGTCCCAAATGCCTGCATCTCAGTAGGCCATTCACAACACAGCAATATACAGTACCATCTTTCTCCGCCAAAAATAGTTGCAAAACTGTCTTTGTCACCCTCTAAATGGTCGTGTTACCTTTCTCCGTAGTTCAGCTCTGAAGCCTAGAAATCACCATTCTGGGTTTGTTTGTGCGACTTTAGATCTCGTGCAAGATCGTTAAGCTCCTCCTGTGATTTCATGAAGTGAACATGTCATAGATGTTGATGATTCAAAGTCAGGATCTTGATACCTTGTGGATGTTGATGGTTCAAAGTCAGGATCTTGATACCTTGTGTCATGATCGGAGGGTCATCTAGGTCAACAACATTCATGGGAGGTGTAGGTATAGGAGATCATCTGAATGAGGAACTGGACGCATTGCGGTGTGCAGGTTTGGATACTGGATACAATGTTTGGATTTTGAAGAAAACCCCTGCACATTTGTTAAACAGAAGTAACAATCTTACGCGATTTGTCGGTTCACGCCAAATCATAGGTACAGCAAATTCATACGGCTACGTTTTCATTTTAACCAGTTTCTCAGATTCCCGGAATGGATTGCAGCATACATGTGGAGCTCAGGACTTATCCTAATCCCCAACTTTATATCACAATTCATAAGCCTTTCTAACTAATAGTGATAACTACATTGTTGCGTCTTAAATGTAAGTTCTCTACCTCCGCACACATAACAAAATAGGTTATGTTATTTTTACACTGACGTGGCATTATAAAGAACAACATATAATACTTTTGTTATAATAATTAATTTCCTATTATTACTTTATAGCAATATTATAATTTCGAAAATAAACCTGAAAATAGAATAATATATATATATATATATATATATATATATATATATATACTATATATATATATATATATATATATATATATATATATATAACAACAACTTAACTTTAACATGCTACTAACTATATATTGCTATATATATTATATATATTATAATTACACATATACTTTTCTCATTACAACACTAGTACTCCTCACAATATTCAAACAATACTGAACAACATACAAAAGCACGTTAGAGAAAACATCTGCTAACAAGAAAATGGGAAATTTTGTGGTTGCCAAATTCGGCAATTCCACCAATTTGATACGTGGTAGACAAAAAATAAGCACAGATCTGTTCATTTCTGGGCAAGAATATACAAAGAAACACATTCCTGTGATTGACATTTTTCATGTTGTAGAGTGTCGATTTTAAATTATTTGTTCCATGAGGAATATCCGAGACTGTCCAGCTAGTCCTAAAAGAAAATGTCTATTTTTATTTTATTGTTGTGTTTTTTGCAGTGCTGTAGAATTTATTATTTTATTATTATCTTTATAATTTAAAAGACCGTTTCTTCTGACTTTATTGTTATTATTGTCGATATAGCCTTTTCATTATTTTTATAAATTTTTGTTTAGTCGTAAATACTAACTGATACCTCTTTCTCATTTGTAAATGTTATTGAACACCTAATCCATTAATCAGAGTCCTTTAATATATATATATATATATATATATATATATATATATATATATATATATATATATATATAGTAATATATGTATAGTAATAATAATAATATGTAATATATAATATAATAATATAATAATAATAATAATATATATATGTTTTTTTCTATATATATATATAACTAATAATAATAATAATAATAAGAATAAGAGGCAATAATAGGAACGACAATAATAAGAATATATTAATAATAATAACTTAATATATATATATAATATAATATAATATAATAATAATATATATAATAATATACTATATAATATATATGTTTATATAATATATATATATATATATAATATATATATAATAATAATAATAATAATATAATAATATATATATATATATAATAATATAATAATATAATATATATATATAATATATATAATAATAATAATATAATAATATCTTCTTATATATATATGTCAATTGGCGACTCCAGTAACTTTTACTACTCGTGCTCTCTCCCTCCCTCCACTTACTACTCTCTCTCTCTCTCTCTCTCTCTCTCTCTCTCTCTCTCTCTCTCTCTCTCTCTCTCTCTCTCTCTCTCTCTCTATATCTCTCCTCTCTCCTCTCTCTCTTTCTCTCTCTCTCTCTCTATATATATATATATATATATATATATATATATATATATATATATATATATATATATATATATATATATATATATATATATATATATGCTAATAATATAATATATATATTCTATATGCTATCAGTGGCGACTCTAGTAGCTTTTTACTACTCGTGCTCTCTCTCTCACTTTCTCTCTCTCTCTCTCTCTCTCTCTCTCTCTCTCTCTCTCTCTCTCTCTCTCTCTCTCTCTCTCCTCTCTCTCTCTCTCTCTCTCTCTCTCTCTCTCTCTCTCTCTCTCTCTCTCTCTCTCTCTCTCTCTCTCTCATACCTATATATATATATATATATATATATATTCATATATATATATATATATATATATATATATATATATATATATATATATATATATATATATATATATATATATATATATTTCTTTACTATATATATATATATATATATATATATATATATATATATATATATATATATGTATATATATATATATATATATATATATATATATGTATATATGCTCCTATATATACTTGAGTTACCTATTAAAACAATTTTTTATGATAATCGTTTTCTATTGTACATTTCACGATAACTTTTATAATTATAAATGTTTTCTCTATTATTTATAAAGTATTTTATTTAAAAGTAAAAAATTTTATTTATTTTATTAAATATTTTTTTGGTTATAAAATATTAATTATTATGTATAGAATTTAAACATCATTAAAAAACAGAGTATTTAAAAACAATTTTATATAAATTTATAAATAATATCCGCCAATTCCTTTGGGCACGGATTAGTCCTATTTTTGATGTTTAAAGCATTATTTGATAGCGGCTATTCTTCCCTTTTTCGTTTTCAATTTGCATAATCTTTTATATTTGTTATTGTAATAATTTCATTTATTGATAACAAAAATATGAAAATATTATCGAAACATTGTGGAATTTGCAAAATTAGATCGTTCTATAATGTCAACTCGTGCTGAGCACGGGTAGCACGTTCGCCCATCACCGATATATATATATATATATATATATATATGCATAACAATATATAATAACATATATATATAATATGTAATATATGCATATATAACAATAATAGTAACCAATAATAGCCAATAGCCAATATATGTAAATATGTATGTATAGATATTATGGAAATAATGTAAGTGTATGTAATGTAGCCAATAATTAATAATAATAATAATAATATAATAATAATAATAATAATAATATAAATAATAATAAATAATAATAATAATAATATATATATAATAATAATAAATAACCAATAATATAATAACATAATAATATATATGTAATAATAATATAATAATAATAATAATAATATACGTACATATATATATAATATGTAATATAATATGTAATATATATATGTATATATGTATAACCAATATATACTCTTCAGCTATCAGCTAATATGCTATATATATATATATATGTGTATATTGAAAATAATAATAATATATGTATGTATATATACTGCTATATATAACTGCTATAATAACCAATAGCTAATATATATATATAATAATATGTAATAATTTAAATATATATATGTATATAATAATAATAATATATAAATAATATATATATATGTAATAATATATATATGTATAATATATTTATATATAATATATATATTTATAACAATAATATATATGTAGCAACAGCAATAATAGCAACCATATATGTATATATATGTATATATATGTAATAATATAATAATAATAACAATAACAAATATAATAATAATATAGCAATATATAATATATGTAATATATATGTAATATAAATGTAGCATAACAATAATATTAGCAATAATAATATATGAATATAATATATAATATGTAACCAATAATATATCAATAAGCTTAATATGTAATAATAGCAATAATGTAATAATAATATGTAATATATAATACCTATATGTATATATAATAATAATAATAATAATAATAATAATATAATATATATATATATAATATGCTAATAATAATAATATAATATAATAATATATGCTAACTATATAACATAATAATAATAGCCAGCATAATTAGTAACTAGCCAGCATAACATGTAACAACCAGCAATAATAGCCAATATCAATAATAATAATATGCTAGCTCTCTCCTATAATATAATGTAATATAATAATAACAATATTAATAATAATATGTAACCAATAATATATATATATATATGTAACAATAATAATATATATATATATATATATATACATGCTATATATTAAATATATAATAACTAATATATATATATATTTAACTCTTAACTCTATATATATATATATATATATATATATAAATATATATATATATATATATATATATATATATATATATATATATATATATATATATACTTTTGGTATTTTAAAATTGATACCGTTTCAATATTCTATTGATCATTATCACGCGACGTCAGCACTCGTTACACCACTTATAAAAGGAAAAAAACATTTCGAACAAGTTGTCAAAATTTCCGGAAGAGAAGAGCCTTGAGATTCAAGAGATTTTTTAACTTCCTTGATATTATTCAGGGAAATGGTTACTAAGGTAACATTTTGCGGGTAATTCAGGGTCATGTGAATAGGCTTTACGCTCCAAATTTTTTCTAACCGTTCTTTCATTTTGTTACTCACTAGCATATTAGAGAGCTAACAGGCATGTCCATTATCCATTCCATCCTTCTTCCTGCAAATTGCATACGTACCACACATATACATATTTAAGCATTCATTCTGTTTTCAATTAACTATTTCAAATGGCTTTCAATCATGTAGCGTGTTGATTCTCAGAAGGTGACTCCAAATTATTGCTTGAAAGGGGACGATGTCCACACTCTAAAATTTCCATGATGATGTGTTATTAAAGCATAAAATAACAAATACAACTTAGCGTCACCCCCACTGTAAGCGCTAACTATACACATACGACCCATTGCGGTTATTGCAAGGTGAAAATGGACATAAATCGATTATTGTATGAGCTTAAAATCGAAATAAAGCTGAAATGGTATGTTATTTTAAATGTATAATAAGACATTGGTGAGATGGATAAAATAAGTACATAACATTATTATGTTATGTTATGAGTGTAGTAGTATAAAGTCCAAATATACAAAATATGGCTTGCGTTTCCGTTTTATAAATTCCTTTGCTACAGGAAATAAATGTTACTAAACTGGTAATGTTCATTTCTCAATATCTTAAAAATAGGACACCTGGGCTTCAACACACTTAGTCCAAAATGTTTTCCCATTGATTGAAGCATCTCTGGAATATCGATTTTGGAATGGTCCTCAACTCTGCTCTCGCTTTGAGCATAATGTCGTCTCGGTTATCGAAGCAGGTGAATTTCAGTGAATATTTAAGGTTCGGGTATAATCATGTCTCACAGAGCCATCTCCGGAGAGTAAGGTGCCTGGATCAGAAACGGAAAGTGAGAAATTGCGCTATTATGATGCAGTTTCCAGTTTTGTAATGACCACAGATTCCGTCGTTTACGACGAAATGAATCATCGAGACTTTGAAGGAAGTCACGATAGTACTCTTAATACTCTTAAGTTACTCTTTATCCCTCAGGCTCGTTTCGTGATTCACGATGCCACGGAAATCGAAGAAAATAATCAGCATTACCTTGATATTGCTCTTCACCCGTCGTACCTTCTTGGGTCTCTGCGAGGTTAAATGCTTCCTCTGTGATAACTGGCCTTTGGTTTCTGGGTCCTACCCCATACATTCAGGTTTCATCTCCACTTATCACCGCATTGAGAAACTCTTCACCCCTGTTAAATGTTAAAGCATGTATTGTGCGACATCAACTTTTGGTACAAATTTGGCTGTCACCATGCGAAATCTTAATTTATCCAGCAAATTTGCATGAAAGAATCTTTGCTGATACCAGTGTAATCAGCAATTTCTCTCACTGTCAAACGGCTAGCTGGCATTATCAAGAGCCTCACCTTCTCAATTGTTTACTAATTTCTACTTGTTGATGACCTTTTTGAACGATGATCAATCTTTGATGGCGTGTGATCGTTTTTAAAACATTTGTACCAGTATTTTATCTGGGTAACCCTCATTGCATCATCACCATAAGCCTGTCGAATCTTGCACATTGTTTCTGCCTGTGTATCACCATGCTTCTGGAAAACCTGATACAATATATCTTTATTCAACAGATTTCGTTATCCCACTCAAATTAAAACTCTGACGTTCACACACCACACTACCTCACTTGGCAGCAGCCTATCAGCAACAGATGTCTTCTGCAAGCTATTATAACCAACTTACACAAGGACCTCATTAGTTACGGTGATTTCATATATGTGGCTATTGTATTTTACGGTGCTGTTTACTTTCGATTTTTTATGTGGCTTATGTTAGCTACTGCGATCTGTTTCATACCGTATGCGTGTTTATACTAAACAGCGGACTGATTCGTAATGAAAATGTGTCCGTGCTATGTTATTTTGTGCCTTTTCACTTTCACGGCTGGATAGCGAACGAGCTCGAGTTACGTTTTGATGCGTAGTCATCAATCATAAAAGAGTATAGTTTAAATTTATGGAGGTGACTTGGTTAATAACATCGTGGGATAGACAATAGTTAACATCGACATTATCCTTGTTTCCTATACTTTAGATTACATTGTCTTTTTCAGTACTTTGCACACAATACAGGTATATCCTGGACCTATCTGCTCTTGAAAGCAACATCTTTTCAAAAACACCAACCTGTTCGCACAAATGTTTAAAACATTTTCTATTGGTATGATATTCGCTCACAGTTGACCATTGTTACTTCTAACTATAGTTTTACCAAAAGATCGACATCTGCCCGATTATACAGCCCTGACACACTTTTGGTTTGTGTTGATGCGGAATAGAATAGAATAACAATCAAATATTATCATATTATTCTCTATACTTTTCACAATTCAGAATAAATTGTGGGTGCTTGGAAATTTCGCGAAACACACACACCCTGAAGCGCACGATAATTGGACGCGTCCGCCAGATCTGAAATATGCTACCTCTGTGGATATGCCTTAGAAGGGTAAATTGGCAGCCCATCTCTACGTGCCATACCAGTCTTTCCTTCAACGTTTGCAAGTCAGTATTGGCAGCATAATCTTGAGAACGTGTTCGAGACTCTATGGCAAATACGACGACTACAAGACATTGATGTCGCGTGTTGAAAATTATCTGAAGATTAAATGGGATAGACACGCTTATCGCGTTCACTAGAATCCACTCATAGACCCACACGAATAATCTATATGCCCGGCAACAATCACTGCTCTATGATAATGAAGTGAGGCAAAAAAGGCAAACATTATTGTTGTGTATGATAACCAGTGATGTGTACCATCGAAACTATGGTTCTCACAAAGGTTGCCGTGAGCAAATAGGTTCTCATATGTCCATTTGTGTAGGAGTGGAGAGCTCATGAAAAACCTGTGGCACACCAACCAGCGCTAATTAGACACGTTGTGAGACTAACGCGCGCGGCCTTCATAGATCTATGTCACTTATAGAGAATAAAATGGGTATGTGTACTGCTGCTTTACAAACTAAGTTTTACACATCCTTGAACATGTAGCTGGTGTCCGAGGGTATCCACATACATGTGCAACGAATGTCTAGAGAACATATAGTCTAAATATTAATTATATTATATAGTATTATGTAGAGAATAACTTTAGCAATACAGATCAATGGTCCATAGTAAATGTACAGGGGCAGATATAGGTAGCATGTTAATGTGCATCATAAGATGACACAACATCTACTACACAATCCACACCAGAATCTATATATCAAATTTTATATATCCTCGCCATAAAACATTTTAACGTACTATAGAAGAAATATATAAATAGTTTATGTTCATACCAATATATATTAAATAGAATCAAAATAGTCTACACAAACACACAAATATATATAAAATATAATATACTTACACTTGCAAAATTCATGCAATTGAAATTCACCCACTGACACACATACGATTTCTGCTTCGTGTGGACCACAAATTGACATGATCGCTGATACATTTGATCAGATTAGCTCTAGTGCATATGAGATTGCCATAATAGGTAAATAAGTAATTCTTTTGTTGCAGACACAATCGTGACTTGAAAAATATAAAATATATAAAACTATTTTAGTCACTGATAAACGTTTTTATATTTATTGACTGAGGCATCGACACGAAATATCTATCTCGACACCATCATCACACACTAAATTGTCCATAAACATACAATCTTACCATCGCAGTACTATCTAGCAACTATCCACAACAATGCATCTACAAATGCAATACAACAGACGACACCTGTTGATATTATTAAAGCACAGTAAGAAAGTATACCATATAATCACAGAAATGCCTTAAAGGGCGACAAACACAATGACACGCTTTCTCTGCTTTACAATAATAACTGCATACCCTTATCTATACACTGAATTGAAATCACCATAGTTTAATTTAAGAATAAATATACACTTCACTTGCAATAAAAACAAGACAGCACACTACTTGGTTACACAAATACAAGCTCAAACCAACCCACTCACAATAATAAACACATCGTGAGCTACGTAAGGCAATCACAGGTTATCCAACTATATTACAACTTGAGTGAAAATACAATGAAATCAAAAAGATCAAAAATTAAAAACCTTTTTAATAATTTCATAATAGAGTAAAATCTCGTAATTCAGATTACGCTCTCTTAACCAATCACAATCATATATAATACATCGTATTATATTTACATTATTTTAGAATAGACAAATATATACATCACATTTAGAAAAAGAAAGCAGTTGGTATTGTCTTAAAAATCGTAGTATTCTTAGAATAACAATCTTTGTTTTCCGTAGAATAAAAAAAACTCTTACTTGAAGTGGAAGATATTGAACTGACACACCTTCACAATTCAAATAAAATTTTGCTTGTATATATATAATCATAACTATATATACTATAAAGCAGTATCTTACAAATCGCTTTACAAAAAAAATAATAATAATAAAACTAAATATAATAAATAATAATAATAATAATAATAATAAATATTATTATTATTATTCATACCAAGAATAGCATGAAACCCGACCCTAACCAATCCCACCACCCACCACACACAACCACCCGTGCCCTCATAATATCCATCAGAAATAAATACACCACTCACATTAAAGTATGACCTTCTCAACATTTCTATTTCAGTTTCATATTCACTTTCATCATATTTTGGTTCTATCCATTCAACGTACATCAAGTTACAAAATATTTCCACCCCCACCCTGAAAAAAAAGACACACGCACACACCTCATAAACACACCAAACACGACACAACAGGAAAATGTAAAAATATAATAATAATAAAAATAAAAATAACTAAAGGAGGAGTTTGTTTTCTATTAAGAGTCATTTTAAAAAAACATAAAAGAAGAAACAATCTTATATCCATTAGTACCACACACACACAACTGCATTACAATATGATGATATATATATATATATATATATATATATGATATATATACATATATCAATAGTATTATATATGTTAAACCCACACCATCACATAATCACCATACCTATATAGATATATATATATAGTATATATAATATATATACACCACAAATGATATTATAATATTTTGTATATATACCACAACCACACCACAGTATCATGTCAATGATTAATTATATATGAATAGTATATATATATTATATATATATTAAATATCTATATATTTTATTATATATATAATGATATATAATAATATATATTAATAGTATATATATATACTAAGTATATATATTATATATATTATATATTAAATATGTATATATATATATAGTTATATATATTTATATATATGAAGTTGATTTATATTATTATAGTATGATATATAGGTATAGGTATATATATAGGTATTATATATATAGTATGGTGAAGGCTATACTGAACAACAATCTTCGATATTATGTTATATAATAATTATATTAATAACGTATTATATAGGTATGAGGTAATAGTATATATATAATATATGATTATATAGTATTATATTATATATATAATATATTATAGTATAATATATTTTTATTTATAATATATATATATATATATATATTATATGTGAATTATATATTATAAATATAAGGCATATAAGATAGTATATAGTTGTTATTAGTATTATAGTAAATTATAGTTAATATATATATAATATATAATTTATATATATGTTTTTTGAACTATTTGTCCGTTCGGACATTTTGGTCTTTCTTGACTATTTGTCCGTTCGGACATTGGGTCTTTTTGACTATTTGTCCGTTCGGTGACATGTTGGTCTTTGAGTTTATTCCGTTCGGTCGGACATTTTGGGTCTTTATTGAGAAATCTATTTGGGTTCCGTCTCGGTCCTACTTTGGTCCTTTTTGGGAATCTATTTGGTCCGTTCGGAGCAGGCGACTTGGTCTTTTTGACTATTTGTCCGTTCGGCATTGGTCTTTTTGGGAAAGCTATTTTTTCCGTTCGGTAACATGTTGTGCTTATTAACTATTTGTAGTAGGTTCGGGGGACATCTTGTATCTTGTTTGAACTATTTGTCGGGCTCGGACATTTGTCTTATTTGAACTATTTGTCGGATTCGGACATTTGGTGCTTTTTGAAGCTATTTGTCGGTCGGACATTTGGTCTTTTTGAAACTAAGTTTTGTCCGGTTCGGACATACTTGGTCTTTTAGAACTATTTGTCCGTTGGTACATTTGGTCTTTTTGAACTATTTGTCCGTTCGGACATTTGGTCTTTTTGAAACTATTTTTCCGTTCGGACATTTTGGTCTTTTTGAACTATTTGTCGGTTCGGACATTTGGGGTCTTTTTAAAGCTAGTTTTGTCGGTACGGACATTGTGGTCTTTTTGAAGAACCTATTTGTCGGGTTCCGGACATTTGGTCTTTTTTGAAGCTATGTGTCGGTTCGGATATTTGCTCTTTTTGAACTATTTGTCGTTCAGACATTTGGTCTTTTTGAAAGCTAGTTTGGTTCGGTTTGGAGGCATTTGGTCTTTTTGTTTTGAACTATGTTTGTCGGTTCGGACATTTGGTCTTTTTGAACTAATTTTCCGGTTGCGGACATTTGGTCTGTTTTGAACTATTTGTTCCGTTCAGACATTTGTTTTTGAACCTTTTTGAACTATAAGTAAGTTCGGACATTTCTTTTTGAACTATTGTCCGTTGGTACAATTGGGTCTTTGTTTGAAGCTGATGGTTGTCCGTTGACATTTAGTCTTTTTAAACTATTTGTCCGTTCGAACATTTGGTCTTTTGAACTATTTGTCTGTTCGAACATTTGGTCTTTTTGAGAACTTTATTTCCGTTCGGACATTTGGGTTTTTTGAACTATTTGTCCGTCGGACATTTTGGTCTTTTTGACTATTTGCCCGTTCGGGCATTTCGTCTTTTGACTATTTGTCCGTTGGAACATTTGGTCTTTTGACTATTTGTAAGTTCGGTACATTTGGTCTTTTTGA